>PNEQ01104496.1:10069-25069 GCA_003012365.1 Medauroidea extradentata
TATATATATATATATATATATATATATATATATATATATATATATATATATATATATATATATATATATATATATATATATATATATATATATATATATATATATATATTTGGCGTTCAATCTGACCTAGAATGTATTCGCGAAATTAACGTACCTCTACACATGAGCTTCATGTGTGCACGTAACTCACTGAAAAATACTGGGGAAAAATCTTTCGCGGAAAGTTAATGGTCCTAATTATTATGCACCTATGACAATTTTCCGCCAGTTATGACATATGTGAATCATAGAATATAACTGATAATTTTAAAAACCTAATTTCCTGGATAACTAGATGGGAAGTATTGAAAAAACTAAACTTAATCAGTATATGCAAGGTGGTATATCGCTAATTCATAAAAACACTACACCCAAAATACGTATTAATTTTAAGGTTTAATTTCACTGCGACGTTTCGTCTACCTTAGTCTCAGTTTTGGAAATGCCAAATGTCGCCAGTGAAAACAGCTAGGCAAATATGGTAAATTTGGCGGCAATGATTGTGCACTTTCAGTATTTTCTTTCGAATTCTGTCCCATGTTGTGCAAGAGGAAAGAATGTGAGTTCCACAAACAAATTAACTCTTTACTTATACACATAGTCAGCACATTGTTCATTTTATGTTAACAAATATTCTCTTATAAAAGAAATTATAAATTCCTGCAGCTATGTTCCAAAGCACTCGGATAATCGAATTGCATCACAAGATTTCAAATAACGTCGATACTGATTTTGTTTATTGCGAACCTACAGAACAGTTTGAATAACATTACGTAACTAAAATAGCTCTTTCCCATACTATCCCATTCTTTCTTCCTAGCAAACTGTCACCTCTATTCGAAACGCGCCGAAGTGACGTGCAGGTTTTCGTAATAGTCTTTTTCTAATTGGACTTAACACGGAGACACTAAAATCTTATTTCTGGATAGTATAAAGTCTAGGCCAACGCACCGCTTTTTGTTTTTCACTTAACGAATTCAGATGGTATTTTCGGAGTTACAGAAGACTTAAAAAAATATTCAGTTTTTTATTATTTTGAGAGGCCTACTTATATAAATAAGTTAAGCGGTTTCTAGTAAAAAAGCAGAATACACGTAACACCACTGTCGATGATCCAGGTACATAGTTCACACTGAGGCCACGCTCTTTAGCTTGCACTGTTGCTGTGATAGTTATTGTTTTAAGCTTAAACGAGAGCAGATATACAAAATCTATATGGCAGTTTTTTTTAAATCGTCTTCTCCACGTAGACTTATTTTTTTTGTACTGTGGTTTTAGCTAATTGTGTAATTATTTAAGTTCTGGTTAATTGACTCTTTAGTCGAAACCGTATAGTTTTTTGCTTTGAAAAAAAATTACCTATCATGACAAAACCCATTTTATACAAAACTGCCTGACAGATGTTTCATACCTGCTCTCGTTTAAGCTTAAGGCCATGCATGATCTTTCATTTATTTCAAAAAATTGCAAATAACTAATATGTTTTAACGAAATGCTTTTAAAAACTTTGATACTGTACGCAGTCATACGATACACAATTGCGCCAGAGCATTTTTTTTATAATGTACCGTTTGAGATAGCAAAAAATTATTTTGCTTCATTTTAGTTTATTTTGACAACAAAATATCTGATATTTCAGGGGCAAAAATCTGAAAATTCGTTCGGTGTATTGCAACAGAAAAATTCAGATACAAACGGCGATGTATACCTAAGTGTTAAAACTGCCGGAATGAATTTTTGATATATGTATTAATTTGCGTTTAAAAATATTTTCGAAACCACTGCAAAACTAGAGAGCGAGGCCTTGCAAAAAGAGTTCAAACCAAAGAGCATGGCCTTAAGAAGATGTATTTGTATAATCTCCATTATGCATACCATTTTTAAACACGTATCTGCAAAGTAAAGATCCAGATATAGAGTATATGTGAACTAAGACCAAACCTGATCTCCTGGGAACTGACAACGTCCTCGAGTGGCTCTGGGGAATGTTTTTATACGTATAAAAATGTATTTCCGCTCGTGAGAGCGCCATGGTAATAAATACTCTCCGAGCTTACCCATCTTCCTACCAGTCTGTCACAAGTAAGCTGTTTGTGATTATGAATTCCTGGAATAACACACGTTTTCCCCGAGAGCCTTCTTTCACTTTTTTCTTGGGTTATGTTTTCCAGCACGTTATAAACAAAGGTGGAACACACAGCAGTTTATGTAAAACTGGGCTGTAAAATATGTAGGAACAATGTCAACCTCGGTGCAGTCCACTATACATCATTGTTGATTTATGTTACTGAACATGTATTTCTAAGAGAAGAGGAGTCAGAGAAAAGCAGCATATTTATGAAAAGAAACAATGCCATCTTAGCAACTGTGCAGACGACAGCGTCTTCCATATCTAGACAAAAATTCTACTGTCATTTGACCAATATTCGTGTTCTACGGCTTTTTTAGGAAGCCAATGATCACTAATTTTTCAAAGTTAAGTGCAAATCAATGAATAAGGCCGGGATTACGATTACTTCACGTTCAGGTATCACTTGCCACTTTATCATGTTCACGTACGTAATACGTAATCAATTAAGGTGCCTTATAACGATCCTTCACGTAAGCAGCAAGCAGGCAATGAAAAACGTCGTTAGAGAACCTTGAAATTGATAGTCAAGGATAACACCACACAATAGAAGACATTACTTCCTCCGAAATGTGATTGGCCCAGGCGATCTACGCGGTATAATTTCACGAATCACTTTAGCTTAAAAGCTTAACATCGACAAACTTTTCTTTACGTGAAACTGAACGTAAGTATAAAGTGGCCCCATCGTGATAGAGCCCGTTCAAGTACGTTTGTCAAGGTGTTTCCTGCGTACGTGAAAGTTAAAGTAAAGTGAACGTGAAGGCATCGCTATCCCGGCTTAAGAAGATAGTTAGTTTCCCCGTCACTAGCGATTTGCCAATGGTTAGAGGCCGGTAGTTCTCGCGAAGATTTTTGCATCACTTTTGATTAGTTCCTTACGAGCATACATACAGTTCTACTTCGCGGTTATTGACAGCGTGTCTTTGTATAGAAGCGTCACTTGTTTGACTGAGTCAGTCAGAACAAGGTTTCTGCGACACCACGCGTCTGTTTTTAGCCGGTAGAACCCCAAGACTCTTAGCATGTAAAACATCCTATCAATTATTAGGAAACAGAGCTGCGAGTGTGCACGTACTGCAATGATACAAATTGGTGCAAACATATTTTAGCGAAACAGCCGGTCCCTACAAATGCTACTTTTATGTCCTTATGTGACCGGCATTATTAATGTATCTGGAATACACGTGTATTAGAGATGATACGGTGTTCCTAACAGTAAGGCTCCGAAACCGCTTAAGAGCATTCAAGTGTGATAAATACATAGTTATATATTCTTATGAAATAAAGTTAGTTTTGTAGACTTTACTTGTGAGTGCAGTATCCTTTTACGAAAAAAATTTAGCTCTCATAGTTTTCTCATAACGGCGCATCAAAGTCAAAATTTGAAGAAAAATATTCTACTGCAAAGTCTAATTCAACAACATATATATTACACAAGGTTACAAGCAACTCTTTAGGAAGAAAGAACCTGAGAGGCATTTTAATTCTAATTAATATTCAACATATTAATTATTTGCCTAAGAAATCAGTTCTTTTAACTAACCCCATTAAAAAGTCACTTTACAAATGCTCACTTTACTCGAAACAAACTTTGCTATAACATTTACTTTAATTTCAGTAAGTAAACGTGAAGTAAAATATTTCGTCCAATAGTACGATCAACTAGGCACCATTTCACAAAAAAATAAAGAAATAAAGAAATAAAAATTAGTAAACTGTCTATGTTAATCCTCAAGTCTGATTTGAACCGATAGAACTGAATTATAGCCGGCATTGTTCAGTTATGTAAACTGAACATAATTACACAGATTTAACTACTCTATGAATGTCCTCAGTAACATAATTATATCTTACTGAAGTGACCTTAGTGACTTAGCTTATACATAACAGAAACAAACGCTTAAGTATTAGCGACTGATTTATTTACGTTCCAAGCTGCATATAATTATAAGCTAATATGGTCGCAGTATGCACATTCCTTCAAATATTACGGGTTCTATATTATTATTTACTCAAGTATTCCCTTTAAGGACCTTTGTTAGCAGATAAAATAAGCTAAACAAATTAGCGTACATACGTAACGTATTACTATTTTCATGGATAAAAATCGATTTTCAACTTTAGTATGTACGATTTTACCTCACTCATAAAACTACGATCTGTCCCGCGCAACACATGAAAAATATAAAATTAATTTTTTTTTTGGAACTGAACTGGTAGCACATTTAAATGTAAAGCGTTTAAATTAAAATACGTTTATTATAAAAATTTTACAAATTTTTGAAATCGTACATGCGTTATTTACATGTACCAAAATCTGTTTACGTAGTTCCTTAGAATTCATATGGTTCACATAATTAGCAAGTGAAACAATTACCGTTACTTAACGGATTTATATTGTATTAGATCACAATTAGTTGAATTTTAGGGAAAAATTCAAACAATATATTAATATATTTCGTATATATTGTAGCATCGCAACATTCAGTATATATGTTATGACTTTGTTAATGAAATATATCTTCAGCAACAGTTAAACGAAAAAATATCAAAGAGTTGTGTTTTTTTTTATTATTAGCGTACGTTGGGAAACATAAGCGTTTAGAGAGACAAATATTATTAGACCAAAGGTATTTCACAAAAAAGTAGTTACTACTGAAAATATTTTATGTAATATTATTCATGCTTGACCTAATTTTATTTCGGCAATATTTAAAATTCAATTTAACCAACGTAAAACTACTCGCGTAATGCGTTTGGCTACAGCTTTATCGTCCAATCAAAACCAATGTAAAGCAAATCTAACTGAATCTCGCCATCTATTATCTGCAAAAAATAAGCGTCCAATTCTAACTTAATTGAAAACGTGAACTTTACGTTTCACTCGCGTATCGTCGGATATATCATGTATGAAATGTACATGCACGGAGATAATCTCTGTCCGGCTATGCAGGACGCATCAAAGTGATGATCAGCGAAATTCGACAGAAGCGAAAATAGCACAATTTTATATTCACTTTACAACGCAGTCTTTCGTCCCCTCTCCCCACAAAAATTGCAGAGTTCCCTTTCCCCAACCTCTGCCAGTTTCCGATACCCAGCTTAAAACCTACAGGAAATATTTCCACGGTAATCTCATTTACCGGATAGGTAAGGGGATGAGAACCAATTTTATGAAAATAACGATGATTCCATAACACAGCGGAAATGAACGCGTAAGGTAATGGAAGTAAAATATTATGTTATGAATATATACTGAACGTGGCGAGTTTCCCGCAAAAGTATCCAAGCTACGCAATTTAACCACAGGATAAAGGAAACAAGGTAGCATACTACCGTTTTCTCGCTTCAGCACATATACAGTATTTTACAGTTGTTTTCTCAAAAAATAAAGATGTGTATATATATATATATATATATATATATAAATATATTGTAAATAATAATATTATACAAATAAAAGAACACGGTCGAACATAAAGTAAAAAACGTAATGTGATAAGGAAATGATAAAGAAAAAACGATTATTTCAAGAAAACTAATGACGTAAACTGTCCCTAGCGATGACGGTTTATCGCGGGAAAACTTGACTGTTTGCTTGGTTTCAACACACGTTCAGCTTATGAAAAGGTGATTAGTTTTCGCTTGTACGTAGAGCTGTTGCCCTGTTTGACTGAGCCAATAAGAATCCTGCTATTGAAACATTTGATGCCGATTATTGGTCTGCAGACAGTTGCGTTGTGTCAGACGTACATCAACCAATAATGCAAATCACAAGAAACTACAGCATTTCCAAGGGTGTGTTGGCACAAAGGTTATTTACGGTATACCATATTAATCTCCAACTATTCCTATATTAGACGAGAATGCTTTCAGCAGAAATATTAGCTGCAAGTATACAACATAACAGGATATTCGGCAAAAATTAGTTTTATGGAATTGATTCAAGCAGAGGAACATTTTATACATACGTAACAAACGGCACATAGTCTTAGTATGCACAACACTGTCCAGTTATTGGACAGACGCATTCTCCGCGGGACACGGTGCTGTAAACCAATGGGATACTTCATAATATACAATATACATAAGTTTGGAATACGTCTGCTGGAGAAAAATACGCGAATTTGGCATGTTTATAAAAATAATATACTATTTATGTTTACAAACCAAGACACCCAGTCATATTCACGAGTTTAACACAGAATTTTTTAAAGACAATGCGTGAAAAAGTTCTTTTTTCTGTTAAATGAGAATAATTTACTATAACTGTTTTTACAAAATACAATAAAAAGAGGCGTGTCTAGATCATAAACCAGCAGTGAGTGATTGTATGAACATGTATATTGTAATAGCATTACAGGAAATTTAGTTTCTGTATATTTTCCGCCGTATGCTCTGTATTAAAGTTATTACTATTTGAACTCTTATGATAAACGATATAATTTTTTTTTATTTTTACTCTCACCTGAAAAATAACGTTTAGATTCAGTAATTTCCAACTATTAATTTTATTTTAATTTAAGCTACCTCACCATTTTATGGGTTCTATGCATTCTGAGTGCACATGATATGAAAACAGCATTCTTTATGCACCGAGGTCATTGACAGTTCCTTGGACTGCACGTCTAATTTTTAATAGTTGTGAGATTTTATTAAATTGCCTCTTCCGGATTTATCTCCCTTTGGGCGAACATAGACGAATTAGGTCTTGCCTGTGAAGACCAGGTCGAAGAGAAATATCTGCCCCATCCTAACTGTTGTTCGTTCAGAGAGAGGCGAAACGTATAGGGAGTGACCGCTTAATCAGTTTTGCTGTTTTAACATTACATGAGGCATTTTGTATTAAACTAACTAACTTTTTCTGAGTGAAAATGAAGTCATCGCCGACGTTGATGTTTGCAAGACGTTGTTTATTTTAACGAACTGCGCCCGTACACCAACAATGCCTTTGAAAACGTAATTTTTGGGACTTAAATAAATATTTTAACAAACGTAATGGACAGCCATCTTAAGAAATTTAGTGTCACGGACTTTGCTACAAACTTAACTGAATTTGAAATTCCCCAGTGGTAAGTGACACAGAGTTCTTACGTACTCTACTCTCTGCATTAGCACGGTGCAAAACAAACTGCATGTATATTTTTAATATGCTTTTAATTCCAGATTACTAGAACCTCGTTAAATTAAATGTTTGCAAAAGCAAGAGAGTCAAATAACCGTGAAGAGGTAACAGGGCAACTGCTTTATTTAGTGTTGGGGGAATAGCATTTAATATATTTTTATGTATATTTTGATCTTCAGTCCAGTTTTCTTTCATTCAAAACAATTCCTGAATATTTTCAATAAAATTTTCAGAATTCTTCCAAGTTTGATTTTGATGTTCCTTATTAAGTTAGTACTTATTCAACACTGCAGGTTTTATGTATTTTACCACATCGAACGTCTCAGAAACGGATTGTTAAGACCAGGTAATTTCTGAGTCCACACTGCAGCACACTCAAGCTCAACCGAATAATTCTAGATAAATATCCTCCACGTAGTTTCTAAACACCATCTCACACACTATACTCCATACTACACTAATCTATCGCCCAAATATGTTTATATATGAGTTCTAAATAATAGGCCTAATACCTGTGTGTTACACACGTAGATAACCCGAACAAATTAAGTAGACAGATTTGACATATGTCGATAAATATTCTCAGTGGTGGAATGGTTAGCGTACCGGGACACTAATGCGACATGCAGTGATTCAAATACCACCTCTGCCCATGATGCATATAACTTTCACTCTTATTAATTAAGCTCTGTGTGTACTACAGACAGAATTAAACGTTTGTTCAAATGCGTCTACAGGATGTTACAAAAAGGTACGGCCAAACTTTCGGTAAACATTCCACACACACAAAGAAAGAAAATATGTGATATTGACATATGTCCGGAAACGCTTGCTTACTATGGTAGAGCCCTTTCCATTACCTCTCGTTACATGTCATCGTAAAAAAACATTTCGTACAGACACTGTTCCAATTACCCTGTGAGGTAAAGTACATTGTAAAGAACCAATCCATTGGGAATTTGGGACATTTTCTGTACGAAATGTTATTTACTATGACATTTAACGAGCCGTAAGGAACTGAGCTCTACCATGGTAACTAAGCGTTTCCGGACATGTGTCCATATCACATATTTTCTTTCTTTGCATGTGTGGAATGTTTCCTGAAAGTCTGGCCGTACCATATTGTAACATTCTGCATAAGGACGCAGAAAATACTGATTTTTTTGTCATAATAAGCGGAGTTAATAAAAAGTATTTATAGAGTCATTAAAGTTTACAATTCGGTGTTTATTTATGTGCATAATTATCTTACTGTCTTGTGTGACATTCTGAAGACAAAATTTTAATTGTTTAATTGTTGCGCAATTAGGTTAGGTTACACGTAATCAAATAAAATGTGCATAAGGCAAGTTTAGATAAATTGGAAAGTCTCTATTGTCAGAGTTTTAAATATCTTGCTAACACCAGTAACAGATTAAGAATAATTCAAGCTGTTTTTCTTTAACATTACCTCGTACGAAGTTTGTTTGTGAATTGGAAAATTGAAAGGATTTCATTTGTTTTGCACTGTTCCTTTTTTTCCTTAGTTATTTAGGTAATATAATTTTAATATTTGTGATCAAAGCTTGATAAACATGTTTACAAAATACTAGTTTTAATATGTACAGGCGTCAGGAAAGTGTACTTAGCACTGCTCTTTTATAGTTCAAATTTTTATCACATCACGAATAGTTACTCGTTTCCACTAGTTACAAGAATTTAACCGATTCATTTATAGATTAATTATTAAAATCGTATAATGAGTAATCTGTGACAGAAATGTAATACTTAATCTAAAATTAAGATATGTTTTATGTGGAAGAGGATATTGCCCATTAGATTTTAAATTAAAATTATTTTACTCTGCTAATTATTATTTTTCCCTGTTTTCGCAGTACGTAAGAGACGGTGGCGTACGATAGAGCGTAGCTAATTTTATTTTATTATTATTTTTTTTTAAGTTGAACTGGGAGTCAACTTGTGTGTATACTGAGACCCCCTTTATTTTTATATCGTTATATAATTGGTTTCATTGTTATAACATTTCATAAACAAAGTAAAATAGAGTTTGAAGACCTAAATGGTTTTGAATTAAGCTTATTTTGCATCACTAGTATGTACAACAGTCTTAACAAAATCCTCGCAAAGACTGAAATCTACACAATGTCTTTACTTAATTGTCTGGAGGCTACAGAAAGCAAAGTTTTAATAATCTCAATATACTTTACTCAGCTTAATAAAAAAAAAGGTGCGAAACCTTTAATGAGGTAAAAAAAAAACTTTTTTTTTCCTCAAGGTGTTCGCCAGTTTAAATGAGGTCATTAGGAGAACTAATACACTTACCGCTTATTTCACTAATGAGTTCCTGTGTAAGTGCCTGGGAAGGTGTTCAGCGTCTCTCTCGCTCTCTTGCAAGTAGTTTAAGAAAACTAATTACACAGTGCGGAGGTTCCAGCAGGCAAATTGATGACGGCAGAGTAGGAGGGTGGAGGTATCGAACCAACCGCAGTGACAGCTCTCAAACACGAACAAGTAGCTGTATGGCTGTGTGAGGGTTGGGGAAGAGGGTGGAAGACACGCCCGCTGCCTAAACCTGGCCAACTTGGGCGAGTTCCGCCCCTGTGCGAAGGCGGAGGCAACTTGCGAACAGTGTATTCCTCGCAGAAACTGTTCCTCCAGAACTGACAGAGCTGCGCGCTGCTACATCACCGCACCCCAGTTACGCTCCTCGCCGTACAATCAAGAGCTCGCAGTCCAAGCAACAATGCCTAGTGGAAACTAAGTTGCACCGCTCCCAGGTGAAGACGTGGCTGTAGTCTTAAGATGTCTTCCTGGGTGCACGTGTTGTGCGTGTTTGAGACCTGGAAGTGCGGTAGAGGTAATGTCACAGCACTAAGCATCACGCCTCACCCTAGACTCTAGGCGCAAGTGACTGAACTGGTGTACAGCCTACTATGTATACTTCATTGTCATGACTGTGACTTCCTGGCGGCTGTTACGAAACGCGTTTGACTACTGCAAGCCAGTAGTAAATAAGGAATTAATGCAAAGTGCTATCGCTTGCTACCTAATTGTACGGTTATAAGCCAATAGATAATCGATTGTGGCCAGAGGGTGTATAGGACTGACAAGTCTAGGCTGCTGCCAGATGAATCCGCGAAATTGACGTACCTCTAATTACCGCCTCTCCGGGAAAGCCACTCAACTGGCGTGCATTGCTTTACTCTTATCCTTTTAATCTATGGGATTTTAAGCAGTAACCTCATTATTTTAGTTGTGGCTAGCACAGTTCAAAGTCTAACACTCGTTCCTATAGTCGGTTTCCGAATCTGGTTGTTATTTTTCCAGGTACGCCAGTCTGAAAACCCCATTTGTGGCCATTTTGAGGGGCCCGAAAATAATGTTTTAAATAACCGCGCCAAATTTTTTAAACTATAGCGACATAGTTTGAAGTGTGTGTTATTTTCGTAGATATAGAAATGTAATGCCCGTTTAGTAGTTTTGTCAAGAAAAAAAAAGAACTATCGCAACTAGCCCCTTACGGCGGCCGCCTACCTCACGCTTCAAATGCGTTGCAGTGTGTTCGTAAACAGGTGTTTTCTACAAAAATATTCCACGTGTGCCCACTGTACCAACGTACGAAAAGAAAACAAACACCCAGAAAAGGTAGGAAACTCGTTGTTAAGACACCACGATGATTAAAAACACTGTTTCTAAGCCCTCCAACATGCCCAATAACGGTCTTTTCAGACTTCCGTAATTCAAATTGTACTAACCAGGTGTATGTGTAACTCAGATTGCGACCTGCAATGAACTTAGTTGCAGACTTTACACCAGTAAAATTATATGGTCACCGCTTAGTGTCCCATAGTAAAAACCGTTCGACGGAAACCTTGCACGCTAGTTCAGCGCTTGGCTCGTTGAGGCGACGCGGCATTTGATGCCCGCTTCAAGGTATACCTTACTGCTCCGTCACATTTGTGCCTCTCACGCGCGGGTAGGCAGCGACCTTAAAGTCACTGTCTATCTAAGCGTCAGCAGCTCAGAATAGAAAGGACGACCTAGAAGCGCGCATAACGTACCGCATCGCCACAACGAAGCTAAGCGCGGAAGCAGCGTCAATTTTTACTGTAGAACCCTTGTGACCATATAATTTTATTACTGTAAAGTCTGCAGTAAAATTCTGAGCACGTTTCTGAGTTTCGTTTACATCCAGTTAGTACATTTTGAAGTACGGAAGTCTGAAAGGCATTATTAGCTATGTAAAAAGGGCTTACAAACAATGTTATAATAAGAACTGTGGCTTAGTTAAATAACGTCCTCATCCTATGTGTGTTTCCATTTCGCACAATGTGCACACGTAAAATAGTTTAACAAGAAAACGTATTTACGAACACGCTGCAACATACTTGAAGCGCGCGGTATGCGGCGCCCTTATAGGTGGTTTGGGATACAATGCGCAATCAAAAAAGCCTTTGTTAAGTTCTGTTTCCAGCCAATTAGCAATTTTCGCACGTAACGGCTAACGAAGTTAGAAGTCTAACCTCTCTGGACACGTCACTTTATGTTTGTGCGTGTAAGATAAATTGTGCAGTCGTTATGAATCGATACAGTTTAATAAAACAAGTTTGTTAATTATATAAAATACAATTATGTCGATTTAATTTTATTTTGTTTCTGTATTCTATTTAAATAGCAAAACACAAATAACTATATTGCGTAATTTCGCTGCCAACCATACAAGTGGTAAGGTAACTATAGTTAATGTTGCTTTATGTGCAGTAACGGCTACTGATATTTTTCAAAGGTTAAAATTATAGTGCTCACTTTATCTTGAATAACCTACACGAGAATCATGTACAAGGTGCATGAACGGTGTTGAAACGTGATGATTTTATTCTGTTATAGACTACACGAAACAGCTTAATTTATTCCCAACAAATTTTACACAAGAAAATAACACAGTTGAAACTATGTCCCATTTTAAATATGCAGCATCCTTATTAGCAACATGATTTTGGGCCCCTCAAAGTGGCTAAAAAAGCAGTATTTTAGGCTGCAGTAAATTCAATCATTCTGCAAATAAAATGTAGAGTCAGCGTTCAAAGTCTCATAAAAAAGTTCAACGGAAGCAGTGAACGTAAGTGTGGCGCACAGGGAATATAGACTAAGCGGTTACTGTACAGTGTGGCAAGCTAAACCTTATCGTTCGTTTGTCTCCGCGCATCAAAGGCGGATTGTTACGTCCCGTACAGAGGCCTCTTAAGGGTACTGTCTACCTAAGAACTCCGGTGGGAGCAATGATATTGAATTACATGTAACTGATTTTCTTTGTCGTTCAATACCTGTTCAATACCTGTTCAACATACGTAGTCTATACCCGACAACATAATTTTTTTGCCTCGATAAAGCCCAAAATGATACAAGATCTTATAGGCTTTTTTTCAAAGTCACGTATATTTTTTCCTGCATTTTTATTTCTGTACTAACATTAGTTACTGTCTTCTCAACGCAGGAAAGTGTGTGTTTATTTATTATTTTTTTAGTGATATCATTCTGACAGTATACCGCCGAATATGATTTAATACGTAAATCCCTCAACTGTTCACACTAAGACTCTCAGTTATAGTGTCAAAGTGACAAAGGGCATTTACTAGTTATGCTGTTCTAGGAGTTACATGCAGCGGAAAGCCTAATATGTGTCCAAATTAAAGTAACACTACGAAAAACCTCTCTACTTTCGTCCTTTAAGATAATTTCATAAAGCCAGATCATTAACGCTATAAAACCTCTTTCACCTGTACAGCAGTTCAACATTGAACTAAACCACTTCCTCCCCGTCAAACTTGACACCACCTTGTCGTGGTATGAAGGTTCCTTTCCTAATTAGTGCGTTAACTGACACGAGAGAACTACACAGTATACGTCGCATAAACCCCTTACGTGATGCATGCTCGCTAGCCGCGGCGTTATTACATTCTGAATGGATGGCTGGCACACGCTTCTCCGGCCATCTCTGCACTCAGCCAGAGAAGTTTGCTTCACGTTGCGTCAATTAGCGAAACTTCTGCCGACTTAACCAACCACTGCGTCTGAAACCGCCAAGTACGCTACTGCAGCTGTATACTCTGCAGGCAATTACTGCGTTTGTCTGTACCTATGGTCTTTCACATTCTCGTGCAACTGCTCGTTGCACTACACAGTAAAAAAACCAATGCTAAACTTTCCCAGAAAATTACTGTGAAACAGTATCAAAACATTTTTCTATCTAGACACTACAACACTACGTCACAGGTCATTAAAGAGGTCTAAATGTATAAAATAGCTAAGGGGATTATGTTATATGAATAGATTGTTTGATGAGAAACAAAATAACCTTCAGGGGCCTGTCACACTAACAAAATATATTGGAAACTGTTTGCCATTAAGAATTGTGTCATTTTAAAAAGTTGTAAATTGTACAAGAACTTACATGTAAATATACAAACACGTTTTTAAATATTCGGACTTATTTATGTATTTCCAAGCGTTCCATGTGACGGTTATAAACTCTTTGTAAACTATTAGAAAACTATTTTAGAAACTGGTTTCCAAAGAGTTAGTGTGTATAAGTATTTTTTTTTTTTTGCAAAATGCATGTAATAAATTCAACTCCCTTCACGCGCTTTAAAATCAAGCCACCAGATAAGAGTACTTGACACTGGGAGAGCACATCTTCCAAAGACAATACCGGTCTCAGCTGTATACAACTGATTACCTCAACAATTCTTGATCAGAACATTAGTGGACTCAACTTTGCACGCTATCGAATAACAAAATTCTACGACTACAAGAATTATAGATGGAATCCTAAATTCGTAACTCTCCAGAAACCCTTTAAAATTTTGGCTAATATTTCCTACGGGATATAAGTGAAGAAAATATGCGTGTGCACAATTAGCCCCAGAAATAACACAAATCAATTAACTATTGTGTCGTTAATAATTTATATACAACTGTGAAATCAGTCTAGGTTGACTTTTTCGAACCAAGTGGCTGTTTTGGAGGACTAGTCATAATACAGTTGTAGTATAAAGGTGTTGAATCTACAGCGTGAAACATACTCTATTTTGTAGGAAGACTGTTTGAAGCTAATTAAATTTCAAATTGGGGAGAAAGCTTTAGGATTTCAGCCTGTTTGCACTTAAATCACACAATTTATGTTAAAGAACAACTGTAAAAATTTACAGTGCTGCAATATTTTTTAAACAGACAGCATTATGACAATAAATGTACTAATCAGTAATGGGACCAATTATCTATGTGTACGAAGAACATATGTACCTCAATGTAGTTTTGGCATAAATGTAGCTAGTAAATTAATAAGAAGCTTGACTGCATATAGATATCAACGCGCGATAGCAAAGATACTTTTTCTATTTGACAAATACAGTCAGCATGCATCGTGTCGATAAAGTCCCGCTAACGTTTCCGAATCATAGGTTGGAAATCGTTACATATAGACACTAAATTTTAATTATTTTATTATTATTATATCTTTTAGAATTCATTGTGTGTCTCCAAGACTATTTGTCTTTTGTAGTAGATTTTAATTGTATCAAAATGGCGAAAATCCAGAAGAAAGTTCAATATCTCATCTGTATTGCATAACCCAAATCTTTGACAACGTTACTGCGGAATTATCGACGTCAGAAAGGGGTAGCACCACCGGAACATTCAATCCTAA
>PNEQ01104496.1:30069-40713 GCA_003012365.1 Medauroidea extradentata
TTAAAAACCTTTTACGCTTAGATGTACTGTAGTGATGAATTGATAAATTCGTATATAAAAATGCTAATTTATTGCGTAAATATTAATTAAGGAGTTGTAGAGAAACTAAAAGCGCTTACGAAAACGTAGTAAGTAAAACCTGCTCGGTAATATTGATCACGTAGTCGGATTTACTGAGCCGTTGACTTTTTTAACCGTTTTTTTTTTCGAGCGTATGAAAACTCGACAGTTGTACGTTGGCGGTCTATTAAAAAAACTGTGAAATCTGCAAACCGGTGTGTTTTAGTCGTGTAGACCAATTTCGGATAGCGCAGAATATCCTTTTGCACTGGTACAATTGCGTGCAAGCAGTGTACACTGTACAAAAATTCCAGAGTTAACCACAGAAAACATATTTATTTTCGTGTATACACGCGGGGGCCTGCGTTTGACTACTTCCGTGGTTTTCATCTGCTGGCGGCTCTCTACCGTGCTGCTCCTGAACAAGATAAGTCCGAGTTGATACGGCGAATAAATCTATTTTAATATTGGGAGATTTCTTACGTAGATGTTACTTGCACCAGGTGTCCGAACAGTTTTAGAGTAACTTCAACTTTATCGGGTAGATCGAGTAACGTTTTCGTAAGAGCTTTAAAGCGCTAGAAATTGTTAGCTCAGAGAAGCAAGCTTTGGGCGGCTAATATTAGAGCACAAAGAGAAGAAAAGTGAAATACAGAGTGTGAAATGAGTCGGATAATGAAATATTATTGTACATAAAAAATGTTGAAACTTTAAGTTTCAGTTTTTTTCTAAAGTTGAAGTTAAAAATTTAGTTTTAAGAAATTCAAGAAGACTTTTAAAAAATATTGGTTTTAATATAGGATACATTGTAACCTATATTAATATTTTCCAGTGTGATTTATTTTCGTTCCGTAAGTAAATCTGTTTTCCTTTCTAGCACAAAACAGTTTTCTGCAAATTTGGGCTATGGCATGCTATTATACAAAAACAACGAAAGCTGGAAAACTTTTGTTAGAATTGAAAATTGTCACAACGTGGGTCTACAAAACAAACCATAGTTTGTAAAAATGTAAGGATTACTGAAACAATTACAGTTTTCAGTGCATTGTAGCCGTCTGCCCAGGCTGAAAGGCAGTGTACAGGAGCTTCGGCCGTTATAGGCTGAACACTTAGCAGAACCTGTAATTAATTGAAATTATATTTTATTGGGCCAATAGATGTTAACTTTTGAGTATAATGAAACGTTTACACTGTTTGTTAGTTACTTGGAAGTTTTCTTATTAAAAATAGTAAATTTTGCTGCAAAATCGCTGAAAGGAAACTGCATGTAGTGCTCACTTTATCGTGAACCGCCTAAAGCAGCCTGTTCGAAAACGCACGAGTGATGCCGGTTTCGGAAAGACATTTAAAGACCGTAACACGTGTGTATACTCATTTCAAGTTCACAGCTAGACCTACTCTTTAAAGTATATTTTCTAGTGCCAAAAAAGGCAAAATAGGGTATTTTTGTTGGTTTTTAGGTACCTATGTAAATCTTGTCGCAGAACCTTTTAAAATGTGTAGACATGTGCAATACTCCAGCTTTAATTAAACTTGCATAAAACGTCTGGACGTCTCATAGAGGAGAGTTTTCGGTGCGAAGACTGCACTCCAGTTCAGTGACTTGTGCCTAAGCGTCCTTAATGCTCGCGCACTCCTAGGCATCGAACGCTCAAAATATGTCGACCCAGGCGGCCACCGTAAACACCGACCTCATTTATTTGCACACCATTACAAACAGATACGTTATTCTTTAAATATGGCATTCTTTGCGTTTAAGAATTTTAAACACATAACTTTCCAAATTATGTAAATACCGCAGATGAACACGCCAGAAAACATTAGTACAAGCAATCGAAGAGTCTACACGTGCAACGTTTTAGAGAAAGTCGACGGCGGCGGGAAGAATCGAGGTCGGTATCCACCAAGTTTAGATGTTTTTCTAGCCAAAGTTTCTGTTTTGCACAGAAACATGGCGAGGAAGTACGACAACCGCTGTCGCATCAGTCTTGCACGCCCGGAGCATAGCTGCCGTCGACGCTGTCGCGCAGGTCCTTGTTCCGCGAGGGGAGAGGGGTGAGTGGGAGGTGATGTAGGCCGAGGGTGGCAGAGTAAAATCGAGGGAAACCCCTGTGGCGCGGGAAGGCTTTACGATCGGCGAGCGCCCGATAAACACTAGATTTTACTGCGGCCTAGTCGAGACCACTCCGCCCTGATACGGCGACATGAGCCCGCAACTTCTCTTCCCGCAACCCATACTCGACTTCCTTATGAATGTACACCAAAGCGGTTTACTGTTCTTGTAAGAACACTTGAGGATTGCTAGTCATAACAAGTAGAGATGATGGAATACCGCGAAAATATTTTGTGCCAACATACTCTTGCAACGTATAGGATTGGGTGATGTACGTCTGCCACGACGTAACCATCGGCCGATCAATAACAGGCATCAAATATTTCAATAGCGGGATTCTTATCGGCTCAGTCTAATAGAGCATAATCTTTTGGTAAGCTGAACGTGTGTCGAAATCCAACAAACAGTCATGTTTTCCGAAGAGAAATCATAATCTCTAATTATAATATGTAATGTATCGCGGGAATACTTGATTGTTTGCTGCGTTTCAACGCGCGCTCAGCTTATTAAACGGTTAATGGGTTTCGCTTGTACGTGAAGCTATTGCCCTATTTGACTGAGTGAATAGGAATTCCGCTACTGTCATATGTTGATGCCTGTTCTTGATCTGCAGACAGCAAAGTTGTGGCAGACGTACATTCCACACTCACACATGTTTCAAAGAACTACAGCGTTACACGTTTTTCGAGATGTGTAGGACGTTCGGGATAAAGTGAGCACAAAAATGTAACCTTTGAAAAATATCACTAGCCGTTACTGCATACAGTTCAACATTAACTATAGTTGCCTTACTGCTTTTATGGTTGGCAGAGAAGTTACGCAATACAGTTCCATGTATTTTCCTATTTTAATACAACCATACCGAAATAAAATCAACCGAAATAGACATAATTGTATTTTATATAAGTAATAAAATTAATGATCACACTATATAGGTTCCTACCGACTGCACAATTTATCTTACACGCGCAAGCATCAAGTGACGTGTGCAGAGAGGTTATAAATTTCCAGTATTCAGCCGTTACGCGCGGAAAGATACGAATTGGATTAAAATAGAACTATATCAGAGTTTTTTTCAGGTCTCACTTTATCCCGAACCACCTATACCGTTATTTTACGTCATAGTTCACTGTACACTTTCCTCTTGTTTCGACGTCACTGTGATAATGCTAGCTGGTAGCATGCATGTAAATTTCCAGTACGTACATTGTGCTTTATATAAAAAAAAACATGTAAATAGAGATGGTGCTTTATCGTGGGATAAGTTGACTATTTATTAGTCTCCAATGAAATATTTTCGTTTCCGATGTCCGGTAGTTATTTGACTGGCCTGGTGATAATTCAGGTACGCTACGACTAAACGTCTGCGTGACTCTTCTGTGAACAGCAAGACCGTGCCAATTAATCATCGTCCAATTACACTAGGCGCAAGACAATATGCACTAAACTGGAGACTACGCTGCCAGAACAGCTTCTCGCGATTTGCCACCATCTCACTTATACACAAGAAACTCTGTGGGTCAGGTATGCAGCACGGGAACAGTCCCGATTATATGATCTAAGATATAGCATACGGTAGATAAAACATGTAGTTTCCTTAAGGAGAATGGCAGCTATCAAATGTATTAATATTTAGTGTGACATTCTGGGTTCACATAAGTCTGGCTACGTTATAGCACAAAGAATGACTCTGTGGTCTATAAAATTAGTATTGGTGGAATGCTAGTATTATCCATCCTGTATAAACGTCTGGAGCAGAATACTGATGAATTACTTTCGGTGGTTTCAGACGCCGAAACGAAATGAGGACAGAATTACTTGCGACGCTATAATATCTATCAATGCATGTTTTATCATCAGAAAATAAAATTACACAAAAATTATGATGAAAATGCACACGTGTATAAATGTAACAAAGTCACATTATTCTCCTTGAAGTTTTATGTAACGACCAGGTAATGGTTTCTGGGTGGCAACCCACGATCCTGTCACCTAGTAAGAACACCGCCTTTCATGCCAACTCACACTTACTTCACAGCTAAATTGACGAAGAGAAGTTAAATAATTTTGAAGAGCATCTTAAAAACGACGTCTTAGACGCTGTTCAGCGTAAATAAGAGTTGAGTAAGGAGCAAGGTCGGAATGAAGACGAGAGGAAACGAGAGATCCACGAGAAAACCTGCCAACCAATGGCATAATCTGAAACGATTTACACATGTAAAACTCCAGGTCTAACCTGCGGGGGAATTGAACCAGGATACCTTGGTTCGAGCCGAGAGCTTTAGCTGCTCCACCAACCGTGACTACGCTGAATGAGTAGAGTGCACGGTACATAATTCAGCGCAAAAAGGATTTATTTAAAATTGCAGGTTTCTCGAACCCATTTGTCAAAAGTTATAGAACAGCAATCCTAGACAAATAGTTTTGCCAAGTTTCTACTCAAAAACTAATCTCGAGTAACGTACTTCTGAAGAGCAATCCCTGGCGCCAAACTCTCCTATACTTAATATGGGCGCGTGAGAACACGTTAAAATACTTCATTCTGGGTAAATGTTTGTTCACAAAGTTGGCTAATATCATTAGGCCTACAGAGGATTGTTGTTTCGTAGTTTTTCTATATTGATTTGGAAAACTTATAGATTACAGTTTCTTAGGCATTTTTTTTTTCATCTACAGCACATTCATACGAAATTCTGATTACGCTCCGTGTTTACTGCGTCGTGTTGTTTTAACTCCAGATAATGACAGACGATTAACTGGATGTCGTTTTGAAATGGATATAACTCAAATTTAGTAACATTCAAACAATGTATAATTCGAAATAATTAAAACATTTAGACGTTAAAAATACAGATAGGAATACTAAACAACTGTATTCGTATGCATTTCTTACGAACTGTTGCAATAATCTGAATGTTTTTTTACATAAAATATCTTATCTTCATTAAATAAAATTGTTTTACGGCGAACAATGCTAATTTGTATTAAATAGTTAGCAAACGTGGTGTGATCGTCCGATGAATTTAAAGAACTAACACGAAAAAAAAAGTGTTTTAGTAATATAACGTTAAACAAATAAAACATTCGTCTGTCTCAGCACGTTTTATTTATGTTTCACACACTCAAGTGTCGAATGTGACATCTACTAACGTGTATAAAACTGACTTTCAGGGACAGCCACAGCAATATGACTAAGTGAGTGAGTGAGATATCTTGATCAGCGCTCAACAAAGAGGTCTTTAGCGCTGGTGAGGGGTGACATTATGTGAGTACGGAGCATAGCCGGGGCGGGGAAAACGGGAGATTCACATTCCCAAGAAAACCCGCCGACCAGCGGCATCGTCCGGCACGATTCCCACATGCGAAACTCCGGGGAGCGACCCCACCGAGAATCGAACCCGGATCGCCTTGGTGGGATGCAAATGGTCTGGCCATTCGGGGCCACCGCGGCCCCGTAGTAAGACTTTAAAACTGCGGTATATTTACAGTTTAAGACGATATGACCGTAACAAACAATTAGCAAAACCGTCTGTTTTTGCATCAATTATGCTAGTTGGTCATTTTCGCCGCATATATAGTACTGATATTTTTATGAGCTCGCTTAAGACAGCAAATCACTGAAGTCTAAAGTAAAGCTATCTAGATTGAAATATTTATTTTATATTAATATTTGGTTTGGTAATCACGTGCCAAAAGTGATAGTCAACAAAAAATTTGTTTAAATTTTAAAAGTACTTTTTTTACATGTAAGGTACGCTCGATAAATGAATGATATTTTAAGAATTTTCTTACGTTCACTGCTATCGAAGGGATTATTTTTAATGCGTTCCTAAAATGACGAAGAGGGCCGTAGTATTTATAGTACGTGTCTTAGAAGCATGCGAGTAGTCTTCATGCAGGCAATCTCGTTCGCTAACTTGTTATTCCTGACATGAATAGTTTTGTGGGCGAGGAACTTCGTGGTTGACCGTCAAACTACGACAGTTGACTGCAATTAAAGATAACGATCTTGTTTCGGAAAGCCACACTTACGGTGAATTGGTAACAAATACATCGGCTAACGCAAAAATACTCAGGTAACCGAAGAAATCTCACAGCAATCACTTATCGTTTAAAATTAATAGCGCCAATTTGACATGCCTAGAGAAACGCCTCTTTGGCAGCATTAGACTATCAGGAAGGTTCAAAGAATATTTTGAAGCCTTTGAAGTAAAAACGAAATCTGAAAGTTTTTTTCTTGGAGGACAAAAAGGGCACTACAAAAGAAAGTCAGAGTTTCGTTTTGGCTTCAAAGACAAGGAATACTGTAATTACGTGCAAACTACTCACTCTTCTTTAGTTTTAACAGTATAATTATCTCTCTTTTAAACTTAGACTGCTTTAATTTTCCTATGATGCTGTCCAGCGTATAAAAAGTATATCATAATTACGACTTGAGCAAAAATCCTTTACTTCTGCTGGAGGTTCTTTGCGACGTTTCTTTATAATAGAAAAAGGGCATAAATAAGGTCAATAACCCCTACATTAAACTAATAAATTATTATTCTCTATCATACCCGTGCTATAAAATTCAAAGGTACGATTGAGTTAGCTGCTAAAGCGTTCACCTCACACTAATTTGATCCGGATTCAATTCACGACAGTTTCCATGCCTGCTTTTTTGCATGTAAGAAACTTGAAGGAAGATGCAGTTAGCTGGCGGGCTTTCTCAGAGTAACGCCGTTCCTTTGTCTCTTCGATTTCCGTCACTTATCGATCGTATGGTATAACTTATGCTACGTCATCCTTCAAGCAGTGGCGGCTTGTGCTATTAGGCTGCAGTCCTTCCTGATAATTTGAGAATTACAGTAAATAATTTTAGTTTTCAGAGCTGCTGTTATAGAAGATAATTTGTAATTATATATTTTGAACTACCTACCAGCCAAAACCGAGCCAATCGCGAAATCTGAGGAATGCGAGATGGATTTACTCGTGTACGCGTTTCCTTCCTCGGGCGGTCTGAACAAGGCAGGGCTCAGGGCTGCGAGGCGAGCAGCCCTTCTGACCTTTCTGGCGCATGCGCAGAGCGCGCGCCGGTCTGGCGAACCTTGAAGAACAGGGGTGTCTGATAAATGGCGCGCTTGTGGGCTGCCAGACTTCCAGTCCGGCTCGCATAATTACAGACGCAACATGTCACTCAACTTGCTCGTTTCACGACATCACTACAGTAAATTGAACCAAAATTACATGACCTGTCCTACACACCGTGGCGCTTTCTACGAACTTTTCACATTTTACGTATGCGACTTAGTTAGTAAAAATATTCTAATATGGTAACTACATTTTCACTCAAAACCCAGCTGAAACACATTTAAGAAATACTGTTCTAAAGTAACATCGTTCTACATATAAGGAACATTTAAATGTATTACGCCAAAAATTATAATTAATTTGTAATTTTCTGCCATAAAATCGCCACAAATTGCAGCAGTTTTCCCGCGGCGGAATAGTAAGGTTTAGATGTTGCTCCTCGACGCCTAGGTTTTGCAGTAAAAAAATTTTGCAGCCTATTATTTCGCACACATTTTAATGCACTTCATAAGAAATAACAAACTAGTATCAACTTAAAAATACAAAGTAAAATAGAAGTGATATTTTTATTTATTTTTAAAGAATGTACTATATAGTCGAGCACCTTACCCAGCCATATGGCAGAGAAGTAAAATATTAAACTCATACACGAAAAATTAGAAACTTGATTTTCTGTCCGGCCACCACCAACCAGTTATTAAAAATACAAAGGAATTGTTTTCTGTACATTCTTTTCAGATACCTTCAAAATTTGTCTTATTTACGATTCCGCAGTAGACGAGACAGAAAGCCATAAACAAATGTACCCTCTCTATACGTGAGTATTTCGTAATAGGGGAAATTGCCATTAGAATTTACAATTCTATATCTATTACTTCACTGAATTTTTTGAGATATTTAGGCGGCTTTTAATATTTAAGGTCTGACAAGTTATTTTATTGTATTTCTTTATATTTTAATTATGTATCAATATATTTCTTTACGTTTATAAAAGTTGTTTAAAACTAACCTCCCTCCTTGTGTACGACCCTTACCCTATATAGGCCGTTCACGATAAAGTGAGCACTGTATAACAAGTTATTGCGAGATTTTTTTCTAAGAAAATAATGATAAATGAACTTCCATACAAGTAACGGGTATCCATACAGTAGTTAAGTGACCATTTAGTTTAAACATGTTTGTGAATTAATATTTTCATTTTCAAATACTGCGAGATGTAGTGAAGTTAAAAGTTAAAAAATAACACGAACTATAGATTATTAAAATTAACGGTGCAGTTTTGTTAAATGTGAAACATTGTGATTTGCGAACCTTAAAACAATTATTGATCTGTGATGTTAATCCGAAGTCTGGACAGCACTTTCTGATGTGACATCGGCTTGGTGTAACTTTCCACGCAGCTGCCCTTGTTTTTCTCCACCTACTTGCTACTTAAAATGCAAAACACAGTAATCCAAATGTACGTTAAATTTGTTAAAATTATGTTTGTGGCATTTGTTAATTTTGGTCTGAAAAATTAATACCTTAACACGATTTACACTGTTTGAGAAAATGGAATAGAGGTAACTACTTGAAACATTACTTGATTTCCTCGACTAGGGAGGCCCCTTAACAGAATGTTTCATTAAATAATATTAATAAATCTACTAAAAGTATATTCAATGTTAAGACACAAAAACTGCTAAAATAGCACCATTTTGTACCTCTAAATCCAAATTTTTTCCGGGGAGGGCCTCCGGATCCCCTCCTTCTATTGGGGATAATTGTTCCTCCTCGTGTGCAGCCCTACCTATGTCAAAATCCACGAGCTGCGCATGCCTTCAAGGTTCGGTAGATGTCTACAGTAGCCCAATCAGAAATCTGATTTCGTAATGTGATGCCCTACCTACGGTAACCCTACCAATTCGCGATGATTATAGCTACTATTATTATTACCATAAATACAAAATTTCAAAATATATTTAAATGCCCAAGACTTCAAATTCATTCCGTATATTTAGATAAAGTAGAAAATAGCGAAAATTGTTCGTGCCAGAGTATATTACAAATAATTGCAGCACGTAGCATATTTTACGACTGGACGATGATTATTTGTGACAGTTAAAACTGGTCGTATGCTGATATAAAAACGTAGGGTATTATCGTACCACAGTACCCGCATGTGTCGACGAATAAGAGCGTTAAGTATAACAGGAAAAGAAGATCGGTGAAGTACACATACATCTGAACCTAGCAAACAGTTAACTGTTCCAGTGGTAAACAAACATCTATTGTATAACATGTCTATCTAATACACAGTTTTCTGCGTTCAATACCTTAGTTGTAAAATATACTTAAATAATTACGAACTTAAATTTTGACTATTGTTTTCAAGAGAGATTTTTGTAGCTCCATCGGTCACACACAAACAAATATAAAAAAATGTTAAAAATATCCTATGTGAGATGTTAGGACTGAAGAGCGCGCATTGAACGGGCAGTAAGGAAATCTGTGTGCACTGGCATGAGGTTGTGGTAAGGTTGGAGACGAACATTGGTGGGCGTGCCCTTGGCTGGAGGGTGAAACAATATTTTCCGTGGCTCTGAGGGGGATGGCAAGCCAAGGGGACAGCGAGGCGGTGTTGCGTAGGGTTCGAAGGGCGTGTGATGTGAGAGTTGTGGGAAATGAGGGAGGGTGTGGGGGAGAAAGTTGCGGATTGTCTCTGCGGGCAAGGGATCATCCCTGGAATTGCTTTACGTGCGGCACACAGCGCGCCAGAGATCACAATCCCCTAGGGAGCAGCCCAAACATGGCAGTGGGGATTGTCTAGGGAGGACTGGCGAGTAGACCAGAACATAACTGACATCCGCACCTGTTTGTCGCCGATAAACACGCCACCGGCAGCGGAGACACTGGCAGATCCGCGGATCTAGGTATGTGCGTGCCATTCCCTGCCACGGCGTCCATCGTCATCCCGGCATCTCCAGCCTCGCGAACATCTCCAACAATTGTTAATTAAATCATTGATTTGCCTACAAATGCATTTCAAGGTCTTCGTAAATATTTTTTTTAACGAAATTATTCCACATGTTTCCATTGTTTCAATGTACGAAAAAAAAACTTTAAAAAACGGCGGAAAGGTAGTTTCAAAGCGCGTTAAGTATCAGAAATATTATTTCAGAGACCTTCAAAATGGCTAAAAACAACTTTGTCAACCTGTCAGACTGAGATGCGCAACTTTATTCATTCGTAAAGTTTGTAAATAAATGTGTGTATGCTATAGTTATGTAATTAGTCAAAATTGTCATAGAGACTTCAATCAAGTTTTATTTTATTCAGTATTTCAATGTGAACTGTTTTATGTATAGGGAATAACCCAATTAACTTATTTCGATGTTAACTAAATTTCATACTTAATTGCC
>PNEQ01104518.1:0-122761 GCA_003012365.1 Medauroidea extradentata
TACGTTTAAAGGGGCACTCCTCCACCCCTTGGATCATTCCCTTGTTCCAGGCGATCCAGACATCACCCCCCCCCCCCACCATAACTTTCCGTGCGGAAACTGTAAACATTGTTTTGCACTTTGAAAAACTCAATTTTCTTGGGGGAGGACCTTCGCACCCGCCGCTTTATTTCATATTTTTATAAATTACGTAAGATAGTTAACAGTAGGCCTACTTACACTGAAATCTTACACGACTCAAAGATAAAACTGAAAACCACGCGAACGAAGTCGCGTGTAATAGCTAGTTATAGTTAAAAATATAATGTTGAACTATCACGTGAAGTTGATGGACAGTATGAGGTAGAAGAGTTGTGTGAAGAATGTCGACGTGTCAGTCTTGTACGGAGGTGTGGTCACAGATCATGTCAGCAAGGTAAGGGATGCTGTAGCTGGTCCAGCACATCCCCGTGTCCCGGCCGAGCTACCTGTCGCCGGTAATGTACGCCGCCTACCCTCCCCCTCTCCCCCTAGCTACAACCCCCGCCTGGCATCAAGCCAAGCTACTGGGCTGTGTTCTCTCGCTGATATATACCACCACCCCGCTACACTCTCTGTAAGACACTGACAATCACTATTCATGTCCCACTGCTATAGTGACCTGAAATACTGTCGTATTCTTTATGGCACAATACAAACAACTGTAAGTTCGTGTCATTTTCACAGTTGACGCGAGACTTACTTGACACATCCTGGAGGCAAGGACGTACCCTGGAGGGAGGGGATGGGGAATATATCCCACACTCCCAAAATCCGAAAATTTCCCATAAAAGAGTAGATATAAAAAAGTAACACGTGTGAAGGTAGATTATGGTTTTGCTATTTATTGTTTTGTTTTTAATTTGAAATTGGGTCTTACTTGCATATTGAGATCAATATTTTTCTTTAGATTACTTTGATTTTTGTGAATTACTTGGTTTGGTTTTTTTCCCTCCTCTCCCCCCCCCCTCCTTCCGCACACTGAAAGAAAATTTTGTAGGTAGTCTTAATTACCAAATATTCAGAATTAAACACAAAATAATTTTTTGGTGATCACTGTCATTTAGTGGGGACAGCAAAATGTTTTTGTGGTGACCGCAAAATATATTTTTCAGGGTGAATACCAACAAAATATTTTTAGCTGCCACAAGTTTTTTTTTTTTTTTTTTTTTTTTTTTTTTTTCGTGCATGAAATGAATTCCTGCGTAGAACTCCCCTGCCAAGGAGGATTTTATATTATGGGCAATATGCTATAACATTTAAAAAGACAACAAAGTAATTTTCTCTTATTTAAAAATTGCCATAAATGACGTAAATTGTCATCGTTTTCAGGGTTTTTTTTTAGTACAAAGGAATTTCATCGTGCACATGGCCCATAATATCTCATTTCAGTGTTAATTATTTCATTCGGGTAAGTCACTTGGTTTTCCTAATTCCTATGTTTTCGTAACTTGGAAATTTTGACTTTGTCGTAGTGTTATGGGAAGACTATTACTACGTTTAGAGCAACAACTCAATCCGGGTTAAACTAGGAATGGGCTTAAGAATCTTGATTCAAATTTTACATTAAACACCTTCCTACCGGACTGAAGTAGGAGTGGAGTGAGTAATCCAGTCCAGTCGGCGAGGTGGACTGGAGTGTAGAATCCGGATTGAAACGTTTACTTTAAACACCCATCGGACTGAACTGAACGAAAGCAAAGCGGTCGCCATATTGAATCGTTTCTCTGGTTATGTAAGAGGTTAGAATCGTCCTGGGCTAGCTAAATAAAACGGGTTTATGTTTTATAATTAATTGGAAATACCAAATAAATCAAAATAAATATTTCGACGTCAAAATTCAAAATAAAATATCTAGCAAATATCCACCTCTTGCTTTTTTGATAGTAATTTGTTCTGAAGAGATGTCCCTAGACCACGGCCGTAGAAGAACAGTTCTGGACACTCGCCTGGAAACTTGACCCCCTTGTTGTTTGGCTGTAGTTCACCAAGTTACCGAGAATATTGTGTTTTATTGGCGCTGATGTTAGGGAGGTCGGACTAAACTCCGCCCACTTCCTTTCCGCTAAGATAAACAATTTATCAAAACGTATTTTTTTTATCAATGTATGAAACACTCCTTTCGCTCACAATTTAAAATCATGGCTCCAGAAATCTTTATTTACTTTATAAATTTGACAATGGAAAAAAGTGGACGGAATTGAGTCCGACCGCCCGGAAAACAGCGCCAAAAAGTACGACATTCTCGGTAACTGGACGAACTACAGCCAAACAACAAGGGGGTCAAGCAAAATACATTGTTAGATAGACGAGTGTCCAGACCTGTTCTTATACGATATACGACCGTGCCCTAGACACAGATTCAGTCCATGTTTACATGTCAATCTGGATCGAAATATTTACTGTAAACACATTTCAATCCACTTTCACTTTAGGTTCGTTCTATGTTTAATCATGTCCAAATTCAGTTCAGTCCGGAATTTTACTATAAAAGCACTACATGAGAGCTAAAAAATTTTACTACCGGAAAATGTAGTCACTAGTAACGTTTATAAAATGAACACTATGCCGTGAAAATATATAATTATGACTTTTTGCCACGTGAACAACCTTAACGAACGACCATGCAATTTTATCGGTGGTCAACCTGTATCAAAGTTCAGTGCGAGATTTTGAGTTCTACAACATCCGGTTAGTACATTTTGAAGTACAGCAGTCACGAAAAGTCGTGTTTATATGTTGGAGAGCTTAGGAAGAGAGCAGCATGGCGTCTTAACAATGACATTGGCACAATGGGCGCATGTGGAATAGTTTCGTACAAAAACGTATTTTCTGAGTAGTGTGGACGACGCGAGGGACGAGACAAGGCGAGGTCGGGTGTTATAAATTAGCATTATTGGTGGTGACGAAGGTCGTATAAATACAGGTCTGGACACTCGCCTATCTACCGATGTATTTTTTGCTTGACCCGCCTTGTTCTTTGGCTGCAATTCACCAAGTTACTGAGTTGTTGTGTATCTTTGGCGCTGCAATCAGGGCGGTCGGGCTCAAACTCCGCCCACTTTTTTCCAGTGTTTACATTACAGTAAATAAAGATTGCTGGAGCCATGCTTTACGATTTTGAGCGAAGGAAGTATTTCATAAATTGATAAATAATACGTTTTGATTAATTGTTTCTCTTTGTGGGAGTGAAGTGGTCGGAGTTTGAGCCCGACCGCCCTGATTGCAGCGCCAAAGACGCACAACACTCAAGGTAACTTGGCGAACTACAGCCAAACAACAAGGGGGTCAAATTTCCAGGCGATTGTCCATACCTGTTCTTCTACGGCCGTGGTCGTGACCAAGGAGTTCAAGACCAGTGCTGACGGTCTATCTCTGTGTTACCAAATTGAACAGCGTCATATTGCTGCCCATAACATGCAATGCCCTATATCAACTTTTTTGTTGAAAAAAAAATGAATTGTCACCCCTACCTCCGCTAAAGTATACAATCCCCTATCTTCGGCTGCAATATGTCAGCGTTCCATTTGGTCATATAACAAAAGAGCAGCGTAACGGTCTAGTTCTTTTATAACGTCTTTGGTCGTGACAGCCCTGGCTGGCAACATCGGCTGTACTCCAGTCCCGGCCTGTCCTGTCTATGTGAATAGTTGATGAGCCGGTCGATACCAGTTGTTTGCTCCTTCGTTGTTGCTACGTCGCGAGGACCCGCCTGGGACAACGGCCTACTGGCGTTATTAAACAATAAGCAGCCGCGGGGACCACACATTCGTTAGAAACGCACAACTTAGAACAGTCATAGAACCACACATCTTAGAAATTTCACATCTTAGAGCAATCACTCGGTAGAAACACTGTAGGGCATTGGATTTGACTATTGGTCCGTGCGCTGGTGAATCCCGTGCGCGTGACGTCACGCACAGCAAACGAACGAATTAAACAAATGGGTTCGTTAGAATTCGAATTGCAGTTGGCCTTGGCTTGCGCTGCTAATGTTACTACAGGTTGGAAAGAAACTATGTTTGCTTATGGGAGAATTTGGCAAAGGGAAAATTTCTGCCACTAGTTTCGCTGTTATCGCTATAAAAAAATACGAAACCGCAGTAAAACTAAACTTAAATAAGCTTGGAAATGACATAGGCCCCCATTTAACTTAATTTGCAGGTGAAAAGAGACCAATTTCTCGTTTTAAATGTCAACTTAATGTAACTTAAAATTCAGGAAAGCTGTGTGATTGGTCAGTTTACAACCTGTACCGATACCAGCGCTCATGCGGAAAAATTTTTCCCTGCGCCAAACTTTTAACGTTGATCTTTCCAACCTGTAGTATAATTTGGCTTAGTCGTGGCTTTACTCGCCGAGAAGCGTTGTGCTGCAAGTTATTTTAACCGCAGTTTCAAAATGTGCAAATGGTTTTAATGTAAAAATAATTCTTATGTTATTAACTTGATATTTAAGCTGTGTTCTTAAATGCAAGGATAATAACAAAATGACCAAAGTGTGAACGTTTTTCAGATTTTCAAAACCTGATGAGTTAAAGAGTAAATTACTTTTTGCTTTTCTACGGGAAAAATTCTAGCCTAGCCAACGGTCAAGAGTAAGTATTTGTCGTTTGGGATAAAGTGAGCACTAATTATTTAATCTCTGAAAAATATCACTAGCCGTTAACTGCATGTAAGTCAACATTTACTATAGTTGCCTTAATGTTTGTATGTTTGGCAGCGAAATTACGTAATATATTTCCGCATATTTTCATATTTATATACAATACAGAAACAAAATCAATCAGAATCGAAATAATAGAAATTTATATAATTAATAATATTTTTTGTCAAAGTGTATCGATTTATTCATAATGCACAATTTATCTTAACCATGAAGTGTCTTATCCAGAGAGGTTAGACATGTCCCGTCGTTAGCCGTTACGCGCGGAAAGATACGAATTTGCTGAAAACAGAACTTTAGCAGGAATCTTTTGAGTGCTCACTTTATCCTGAACCGCGTATACGTGTTTCCTCTACAATAAAACAAGTAGTGTGGAGTGGTTTATTGCCCAAGTTTATGCAAAGCGTAATTTATTTGATGCAATACTTACTCAATGCTTTCACAATTTTACACAAGCTAGTTTGCAGAAAAAAAGATACTATAGCCTACTTAATGTTTATTTTGTTAATTGCGTGCCTTCTAAATAAGTGCGTAGTGTTCTTATAAATAATTTAATTTTGAACTTTATTCATATAATGATTAGGTGTATATGGTTATGTTAGTAAATAAATGATATTTAAAATGTTCAGTTGGTCTTAATGGGCTTACATACGTGCTGTACATTGTAGTTTTGCAGAAGCTATGTTCGTAATTAGTAATTTCTTACAATATCCAGCGATATTATTATATTCTCCCCCGGCGTTTTAATAATATAGAGAGTTATTAGTGGCGACATAACCTCAATTTAAGTTACAAACGCAGCCAACCTAACCTAACTGCCGCTAGCTACCAACACAACATCCTTCCTCATACTGTTCCGTATGAACAGCTGCTAAAATAAACATGATGAAACAAGTGCGATAAAAATTATTCTATGAGGGTCTCTTATTAGTTTTGTGACTTTCTACGGTTGAACACGTGTGCCGGTTTGGTCAATTTGCTGTCAATTCCTTCTCGGGCACAGGAAGAAGGTAACTGTCACACCAACTGCTTTCCAGCGTAACTCAATCCTCTTCAGTTACCATAAGAGCGGTATGCATATATGCCTCACGTTTAGTTTAAAAAAGTACGTAGTCCCAACTGAAAACATGTTTTTTTTTTCTTCATAAAAATAACATTAATTGTTAAAAAGATTTTTTCGTGCTTAGCAATTTTGTGGTTAATATTTCGACTTGTTTGAAACTTGCTTATGTAGTTTTTTTTTTTTTTTTAAAGAAATACAGAATATTAAAAGTAGATTAGGGATAAAAGGTTACTTTTGCTTACAGTGTGTAATAATACACATTACTATTTAGTGTTTGGTCATATTTGGTTGTTAAATATTAAAATCTCGAGCTGAAAACGTCTTCAAACTACCTTGCGCAATAAACACTCACGAAAGGTATAGCATTGATGCTGGAAATATGTCATGAGGTTATTATGAAAATTCACCCGCTGGAGTAGGGTTAAGTTACCTCTGTTACGTGATCAGGTTTTGTCGGTTACTATGATTTGATAACCGCATGCTATTCTGTTCAAGGTTTTAAAACAAGTTAAGACTTAAATTAAAAATTTAAAAAAAAACCGACTCACAGGATACTAATTTTTTAATCGATCTGACTAGTAGAACTGCTCACATTTACAAAAAAAAAAAAAAACTAGAAAAGAGCTGATGATCTTTAAACGGCTGAACAGATTTCCTTGAATCAAAGCTAAGGACACTCTGTCTCAAGTCACCTTTCAAACAAAAAAAAAAAAACTAAATCAAAATCGGTTCATTCGTTTAGGAGCTACGATGCCACAGACAGACACGTCAAACTTATAACACCCCTCTTTTTAAGTCAGGGTTAAATGACGGGGTAAAGAAAAAAACTCTACATGTTAAGAATTTCGTCAAATGCTACATTCACAATGCGTTCTTTACATGTACCATATTCGTATTCATATTAAATATAATTTTTGTAGTTGACAGAAAGGGCATCAGTTATTTGAAACTTTGGCTGACCTACCCTACTTTCGTGAATTTTCATAAGCGCCTTTGGCTATCCTTGCAAAATACCTTTTAGTATATAAATTTTATTATGTAAACCTTTATGTATTTTATATAATAAGACAAAGTGTTCTAACTGACACACTCATCAACGCACAGACCAAAACGCTGGACCTAGAACCATGACATTTTGAGGAAAGCTTCCCCTTGCCCATAGGCACCCGCAAAGATTAGATTTTTTCGAAATTCGGTCGCTAAGGGGTGAAAAGGGGTGAAATATATTTTCAAATAAGCTCTGATATTTCATTAACCGGGAAAGCTATCATAGTTTTTTAAACTTCATAGTATTGCCCAAACAAATGAATATTTGTGAATTTTTCGATTTTGCGAGATTCGGAAATTAAGGGGGTAAAAAGTCGTGAAATGTGTTTTTCATTAATCCGTGATTTCTCCTAAACCATTTCAAATAGTAAGGTGATGTTTTCTTTAAAATGATGTTAAGTAAATATATAAAAAAAAAAAGTGTTTTTATAATTTTTCGAAATTCGTCTTTGAATGCTCTTAAGAAAATAAAACGTGTTTTTAATTAATCCCACTTATCTCCTAAACGAGTGGAAACATTGAAATGGTATTTGCTTTAAAATAATTCTTACGTAAATATCAAAAAAGGGATTTCAGGAGTTTTCGATTTTCGTTCTTGAAAACTGTTAAAAAAATAAAATGTGTTTTCAAATAATGATTTTTTTGATTAGAATGAAGCTTATGTAAATATCTACAAATCATATTCAGGATTTTATGAACTTCGGAAATTAAGGATATGAAAAGCAGTAAAATGTTACAGTCTCCCGAAAAAAAGAGAATGATCATGGATAAATAATTCAACAGTTATTCATTTTTGCCAACCTACTCATAAATAAAACCTCTTTGGACTGCCGCCTGTACATACGAAAGAATTATCACGGCCTGCCTTTAATCATCCACTCTGGTATTGTATAAAGTTTGTAGTATGGGAGCGGTGGGGTTACGGGTTCGCATCCCGTGCAAGACTTTGCGATGGGAATTACTATGACATCATAAGAGCATATTGCGCGCGCTCTTTACACTGAGCTAAGACAATTTATAGTTCACTGTTATTGAGTACGTTAGCTGTTAAATGCCGTCATCACATATTTTATCCAGAGTTACTGTTTACATTACATAATTTCACGCGGGCAAAGCCTCAGCCGGGCAACTATTTTATACCGAAACTAGCAGTCCCCCGCGGCTTTGGCGCGAGAAATGTTCATAACTGATAATATTTACTTTAATTGAAAAAACTCTTTGTACTTCGTACTTTGTGTTTTGTACTTAAGTCATCAAATGTTAGAATGACAAAGCTGCTAGTTGAGCTCACTCTGCAGCAGAATTAGTAGCTATAGCTGTCCACGCGAAAAGTAATCTTAAGTTTGTCCCTGCCACTAACAGCGACTTAACCTGGGTCTTATTTATAGCACTGCAAAGTTGACGTTGTGGGGTAGTTATAGACTCTTAAATGTAAGATGTTAATCGAATGAAAAACATCTTACTTACAATAAGCATAACCATTGGCGACAGTGCCCTCTGTTACATATTTTCAAAGTATTCACTTGACGTTTAATGCTATTAGAAAGTTTTGGTGGGAAAAGGTTTCGCGGAAACGTATTTGGTGTCCCAACCTTGGGATTAGTGAGATGATATACTATGTGAGCTGATGTTGTCGAGGGACCTAAGTGGAAAGTGAGCTGCATAATCCATTTTACCCCTTTTCAACGACTAAATGCAAATTACGCTAATTAGATCTGCTTTGCAGTTTTTGTGTGTCGGAACTAAACGTTCGCACGCAGTTTTTAACGGAATTCGAGCCTAGAGCCTCCCGGAATGTAGACCTGAGCTACAAACAACTGTGTCACGTAACGTCGAAATAATTCAAGAAAACAGATTTAACTCAAAAAAATATTCATGACCTGGGCTCATAGAGATTGTACAATACTACGTTTCGATATGATTCTGTAGCGTGAACTCCCGTATAACTGATTTCTTGCTGGTCGTACTTGCTTGTCGGATCGTTTGCCTTGAAAGTTCACAAACTTAGTTTTATTCTTAATAATCACGTTATCACATAAAGTAAACAAACTTACGTATATTTTTTAAAGAATTTATGTAAGCATCACTTTGACGCGAACAACACCTCAATATCTCTACTGGTTAGATAGATATCATGGATTGATGGAAAACACATTTTGCGCTTTTTCACCCTTTTGGGTGTAGAATTTCAAAATATTTTAATTTCACATCTTAGACATTTGTATAAGTATCCAATTGAAGTGCAAATCATGACGGTAGCCCGTTCAGTCGAATCAAAATAAATCATATATTAAAAATCATATATGACCCCTGCACAGTACTGAGAGTTCGAATTTCGAGAAATCTAAAAACTATTTTGTGATTGTTTTTGTAATCATCATCGTGAAACATAACTTAATTGTATATCTCGACGGGTTCGATAGATATCGAGGATTTATCTAAAACACATTACAGGTCTTTTCACCTCCTAAGAGAGTAAATTTCGAAAAACCCTGGAATCACGTTTTATAATACTTAACTGGTGTCTCTTGGACGTGAAGAACACGACAATAGCTGGTTTGGTTCAAGATATATCGACGATTAATTAAAAACACATTTCATAATTTTTCACCCCTTTTCACGTCCTTAGTTGGGGAGTTTCGAAAATTCGTGAAATTACTTTTCAGGTATTTGAGTAAGCATCAAACTTAAACAAAAATCACGTCGCTATATAAAAATCAATGGGATCGATATATATCGATTTTGAATCGAAAACACATTTTACCCTTGTTTAGCCTCTTTGAGGCCGAATTCGGAAAATATATTTTAATGGTATGGGGGATATTTACAAAAGTATAAATCTAAAACAATGAGCACTTCGAATCTCTATTGGTTCGATAGATATAGAGGAATAATCGATAACATATTTCACGTATTTTCACCCCGTTAATTAAAGAATTTCGAAACGTCTTGGAATCCAGTCATAAACATTTGTAGGCTATATAACTTACACGGCTCTACATTGCTTAAGTTATGTCTGTGTGGAAAAGAATAAATTAGTGTAAAGGTTTTTTTTATTTCACATTTTTTCTCTGTCTGTGAGGAAATTACACGATTTAAGAAATATTCAAGTTGTGGCGTAAAATTGCATGCCTATTGTAACGAGATCGTCACAGGTTTTAAAGTTTATTTGTGTTTGATGATATAACGAACTGAGAAAGACTTTGCCATTAAAGGAATCATCAGAAGTTTTAGTGTTTAGACAGTTCCCACTTTACTATAGTAATTTTTGTTCAACTTAATTAATTTAATGTTATTATTGTTTGTGTTAGATTAAGAAAATCTCTCACTCCTAGTTATTTGTAATAGACGTTAAATTATCTAAAAGGTATTTAAGATTGTTATGGAATTTCTGAAAACGCTCATATAACTTTTCTTCTTTGAAAATATTGCAAATATTTTATGAAAATGTTAATATTATCAAAGTTTTGCATAATTGTTTATTTAAATATTTTCTTAATTTATTCTAACATCTGCTAAATAATTTTAATGTAAATTTTAAATACTTGTTTAAAATGTTTTACTACCATATGATTGTACATAGTATAAGTATAGTTTAACTTACTAAGTATAGAGTAATTATCTGCTCCAGAGAGGTTTCTCTGAGCAGATTGAAGGTTTTACACCTCTTTTGTTGATTGGTTGCCAAAGCAACGGCTTCCAATTTGGAGAAGAACATAGATTATATGCTTTTTTGTACAGAGCAGAGAGAGTTCCCAGAATTTTGCTAGGTGAAGCATGCGGCAGAATCGGCCCAGGAGAAAATGGAACATTTTCATTTCTGCCGTCAACCTAAGGTTAGGCTTGGGAACTCAATAGATAGAGGACAGTATGTCCGTCAGTTTTAGGCCATTTTGAGAAGAGGCCCGTCATCAGTAATGCAATTAGGCTAATTTTTTAAGTGTCATGAAGACGACGAGACCTTCAGACTACATTGTAAGGATAGCCATGTTGAATATGTATGCCTGTAGCGTCCCCACGCTTACCCATCTTGTGTACAAGGCCGACCATTCCAAATATTGACTTGGATATTCAAATCAAAATTTATTTCACAAAATTTTACGTCTACTAATTTTAAATGAGTTTGGTGTGCCTAGTTTTTGTCAACGAGCTCAAACCCAGAGGTCCTGTGTAAGAATATCGTGTAAACCGACTGAGCAAACATACATACTTGAACTTAAATTTAAATTTTATCCCTAGCCGAGGAATTTTAATAGAACCTAGTATCAACTTTAACCAAACTCAAGATATTTTCTACTTTATAGTAAATTGTGTCTAAACTATGTGTTTGACCTAGGGTGAAAGATTTTAGAATTAGAAATTTTTTTTATTATTTTCATTTTCTTCAATAAACTGCTCTATCAATTGAGATGTGGTGCCTATGTATTAATGACGAACCTACAAGAATCTACATTGTGGTAAGAAAAGGCATCTCATGCAAATAGAAATTAACTTACAAATTAATCCCTTCTCAACTCACCTTAGTCACCTACACACAGAAAGTCACACAGTCACATTATGCATCATCATTATTAGACTAGCCTATATACAGTGTGGACCAGAATTCATGCGTCAAACTCTGGAACGGGATTGTTTATGTAAAATGAAGTGGGGTTACACTGACAAACACTATTTGTGGTGAATATTAACTGAGCTACACAACGTTTAAAACAAAAATTTGAAATACTACTTTAAAAAACTAGAAAGTATAATATATGGAGCCACCGAAATTGGCATAGAACTCTAATAATTGGAGTAAATGAATCTGTGGTGGTAGGTAGGTGCGTTCCCCTTCACTGCTTATGTAGGGGTTACTCAACCTATTTGTGTAAGTAATTTTTAAATACTAAGCGGTGTAAAAATATTAGGTACATTTCATTACTTATCGCGCAAAATTAAGAGGAAAGTACCTCTTGTGTTAATTCACACCGGTAAACCGTTTTCGAGAAAATGCGAATCAAAATACGAAGACACAGTGTAACCCCGCAGAGGTAGGCAATACAACGTATATCTGAGCTATGCTAATTGCAGCATTGAATGGTTAGATTGAGTACAGTAGTGAGAGGAACAGCCACATCTAGGCGCACCGCAATCCCCACCACATGCACCCTATTGGCAACCAAATTCACTACAGTGTCAACATGTGGGCTGGCATCGTCAACAACAATTTGTTGGGACCTTATTTGCTTCCTGACTGCCTCAGAGGAGCCCATTACTTAACGTTCCTGCTCAATGTATTGCTGGAATTTCTGTAGGAAGTACCATTAGCTATTCACTGCACCATGTGGTTTCAGCACGATGGGGCTCCACCACATTTTTCTTTTGCCGTATGCCGCCATTTTAACACCACGTTTGCCGGTTGCTGGATATGCAGAGGCCGGCTTGATCTCCAGACCTGACTCTTTCTAGATGACGGCTGTGATTTGATACGTCAGCCAATAAATCAGTTGGTGTTATATTTAACTAGGTATTTATTTAAATCGCTTTAAGCCATTGTTACTGCATTTACGTAGAATTTGTATAACTTCACTAATTTTAATGACTCGTTCGAATTTAAAACCATTGCTTAGTTGTTTCATAGGCTGCCCATAGTATCTCATAAAATTAGATAATGTTAAAAGGAGTCGTATTTGCACACTGTTAGGTTTTTTTGCACAACATACGTTTTAACTGATTAGCCGCGATGTACGAAGTTGAAGTCTCAAGTGAGTAAATATTATTTCGTTACAATTATTGTCAGTAATCTTCAGGGATGTTGTTAATCACTTGTTAATCACTCATATATAAATTGTTGTCAAACTATGTCATTTCGCAGCGAGGTTCAAGGAAACTGTGTGCACGCATAGCAAGAAGGTAGATAGACAACATAATGTAGATTTGCGACAACAAAGCATTACATGATGCTAACATATTTCACCCTCCCATCGCATTGAAGCATTTACTTGGCATCACTGTCGAAGAAAAATACACAAATACGTAGTTTGTGTATGATTTTGTTACTACAAAATAAAATTTCTCGTGAAAAGGACTGAGACTTTACTTGGAGTAAGTAGTACACACACATTCGAGTAACATAACGTAGACTTATTAAGTGCCTCAAAGGTAAATTAGCGAGTTCAATTCGTAATAACTTTTAAACAGCTGGGCAGGCTTTCATCAAACACAGCTGAGAAAGTAGCTTCCAGTACAAAAAGTAGCACTTAAATCGGTTCATCCGCAGACAAATATAGCCGTCAAACTTATCACACCCCTCCATTTTCGTCGGGGGTTCAAAATGTGTTTCTTCAGTATTTAATAATTTTTGACACTGACCTGCTGTAATTATAATAATAAGTGAAAAATGTTTCCCCGGAGCAGAAGAATTATTTAAGAAACAGCAGTCAGTATCATCTTCATAACATTAAATGTGGATCTCAGAGATACATATGCATATTTTCAAACTCGTGTTTTGATAACGTGTAATAGTTTCCAATGTATTAATTTAAGAATCGTCATTAGTAAAGCGTGAAAAGTTAAGTGAGGATAGAAGCGCAACAGAGACAAAACTATGGTAGGGATGGAGCTGGAAAGGAAAAATGGGGAAATTAGTGAAATGAGGGTAGCGTCGATGATAAAGAAGAAGGAGAAAGGTTGAAGAAGGATAAAGTGACGAGCCATATAGTGAGAGAACATTCCTCTCAGTATTTTGTCCCTGTCGAGTTCACAACAGATAAAATAACAGTAATCATAGAACATTGGTTGTAGTCACAAGAACAGATTCCATTCTAACCTATGGATATACACAACTCCTCAAAATTGGTCGTGTGCATAGGGATGCTGATTTAGTAAACAGTAATATTTTTGTACGGACGCAAAGGACAGCAGTCAATCGAAGCAAAGAATTATGTCCACTATTTTGGTTCAGCCTCATAATACACAAGAATAAGGCAAAACAAGAATAAGAAACGTTAATGTTGGGAACTATGTTTCTATACTGTAAATAATGTTTTACACTATGTAGTTCAGTGCGGCTTTGTTTCTTCATTTCCTATTATGTCCAAACACGATTCCGCTTCAAATATGTTGAAATAGCCTTGGGTTATATATCATATAGCAACGAATGCTTCGGATTTATCCACGGGGTGCAAGACCAATGCTGGCGACCTATCTCCATGTATAACCAAATTTAATAGCGCCATATTGCGGCCCAAACATGCGATGTCCTATACAATTGTGTTTTTGGTTGAAAATACTATTGGTTTATAATTCAGCGCTAAAATTATCAGTTCAGAATTGTAAATTTCTTGAAGCTAATTGAAAAAAAAAAAACAGCAATCCTAGACAATAGATTTTGCCAACTTTCTGAGCAAAAATTGTTCTCTATTAACTTATATCTGAAGATCAATCTCTGACGCCGAAATCTCGTACAGTTAATTGCGGCGCAAGAGATCCCTCTTAACAAATGCATCATCCTGGGTAAATATTTGTTCATAAAGTTAGCAAATATAATTATCAAGAAATGCTGTTTCGTATTTTTCCTAAATTGTCTTTCAAAAAACGTAGATTTCATTTGAAGAATTCAGCGCTTATTTATTTATCGCGCCCTCTTAAGGCCATGATATTTCATTTATTTCAAACAATTGTAAACAATTCTAATAATTTTTAACCAAATGCATTGAAAAAATTTGAGACAGTGTACAGTCATACGATACACAATTTTGCTAGAGCATTTTTTAAAATAATGTACCGTTTGCTAGTAAAACATTATTTTGTTTCATTTTGGCTTATTTTGACAACAAAATATGTGCTATTTCAGGGGCAAATATTTAAAAATCCGTTTGATGTATTGCAACAGAAATATTCAGATACAAACCATGATATATAAGTATTTAATCTTCCAGAATGAATTTTCTAAATATGAATTAATTTGCGTTAAAATAATATTTTTTCGGAACCACTGCAAAACTGAAGAGCGAGACCGTAGATTCACAAATCCATATTTTCGCCTGCAATGTGTCAGCGTTCAATTTGATCATGTAGCCATGTAACAAAAAAAAAAAACAGCGAAACTGCTTAGTTCTCATATAACGTTTTTGGATTCATTGAATAGATGTCGTTGGCTAAACTATACAATAAGAATTCAATTGTGAATTAATTTTGCACATATACAGTTGCTTACGTTTTTAAATTGTGAACCAACCCTAACACACACACACACACACGTACACGGCCGAGTAAAGTCAAGCAAAAATAGCCTCTCCTGTACTTAGCAACCGGCGAGAAGTTTAAGAGACAATCGCGCTCATGTGAGTGAAACAAAAGACGTCGCACGTTACTTCAACAAAGTTGCTATCATTCCTCTGAACAGACAGTTACGCGCTTCGTCAAATCCGGATTGTTCGAGGGGAAGCAATTTCCTGGGCGCCGTGTCAAAGGAAAGCCTGGAATGTTCTCGGATGTTACCACTAGACACCTTGCTACAAACTCAACACGACTTCCATTAGACGTTTTCAGAAACTCGCCCTCTGGAGTATGGCAGGTTATCTCAGTCACGTGATCTGATTTTATCCATCACTAGGATTTGATGAACGCCTCAAACGTTATTTATTGTTTTAACGAAGCGGTAACAAAACACACACATATTTCATTTTAGTATTTCGCAAAATGCGACTTTCACAGTTAATAGTTTACACGTTAATCTATTTATAATCACATATATAGACTGTCCACGATAAAGTGAGCACGCTTACGTTTTTATTTCGGCTGTTTTGCATTCATCTGTAGTATTTTTAACATGAAAACTTCCATGAAAACTAAAAACCAATGCAAACGGTTTACCACTCTCAAAACATAACATCTTTGACCTCAATACACTACAGTTTTTGGTTATTATAAGTGTTGGGTGCTGCTGAGTTTAAAGTGATCAGCCTTATAACATTAGTTTCGTGCTTGTTTATTCGAAATTTTGAAAACCGTGTATTCAGTATCACTTCGTTTCCATTTTAGTCGTGTGTATTGTTTACGTTTTTCCGCACCAAATGGCGACTTTTGTCTGCTAACCGCCACTCGAGTACAGGGAAGTGAAGTGTTGATCGAGAAACTGTCAGATGAACATTCGAACACGGGTTAACTCCTCTCGAGTTGCATTTCGAAAACATTAAACTTAAATTTTGCTGACCAACCCTACCATTGTGAACTTTCGAAGACGCCTTTGTGTCTGTCGACTTCGGTGTAGCGGTTAGACCACCTCTACGACAAACCATGTTTCATACATGGTCGGGTTGCTACCGATTTTCGCATGTGTGGAAAACTTGGCGGATGTTGTCACTTCGCTGGCGTGTTTCCTCGAGGTACTCTCATTTTCTTTGTCCTTACAATCCACATTTGCTTCATCCTCACTTATTGCCAACCTTGTCAGTACATAAGTCTTCCCACGTTACTCCACTCCACCCAACATACTGCTACCTTTTAGAAAGCTGCAAATGTCGCGGGGTCAACGACCTGCTGGCTGGGCTCCACAGTTCTGTTTACACTCTCTCCTCAGCTACTATAGGTGGTTGGCGATAAAATGAACACTTCCGAAAACCATCTTGCCTAGAGTAATCGTTAACAAGTATTATTTATTTTGACCTCAGATGTTAATTTTGAGTACGGTACAATCTGTTCACTTTCATTGCTACTTAGGTTGATTTGCTTGTATTAAAAACTACTGTTAGAAAACTACACACTATTTGAAAGTAAAAAAATTAACTAGGGTTTCAAAATAGCTCACTTTATCCTGAACAACCTATACTTGTTTAATGACTGCTACTCTAGTGAGTGGCCAGTTTAACGTATGACAAGACAAAGTGTGAGTCAGTGGGGGATTACTATGTAGACTTGCTATTGGTCCATCATACTCGTGCGGACTAATCTAATAAATTGTGCAAAAATCGTGAAAGTAACTTAATTGTACAGGAGTTTAAAATGTAACTTGGACTCAAGTGAATTTGCGAAATTCCGGGTCTCTGAATAAAAGGATTATCGAAGTTTGGAGGTGTTAATTTTAATATAACCGTATTGCTAATTTTCGTCTGAACACTCCAGACCACTCACCTTACACTACCTTATAAATTTTCTGTTTCTATGTGCAGGTGTCTATTTACGCAGCTATGTCATTACGAAATATAGCATCCGTCAACAATACAGTCTTACTATTTATGTTATTCTCTTTCTCTATCACTCTCTCTATCTCTCCCCCAGTCCCACAAGTTTATTCATGCCGTCTTTCACTAGTCCTACACCGCTTACTATCACTCCCATAATTGTCTGCAGACCTCCAGCAATCTCCTTCATCAGGCTACAACCGCTGGACACCTCTGATGTCAAAGCTGTCCTCGAGGCCCGCTGCCACTGACATCACATGCTACGTTACGTGCGCACTCGCACATCTCTCCAAATAGCGAACTTAACACAGAACCCACTGAGCTCGGAACTACATAGACCACTGCTCGGATCGAGACAGTTCGCTCTTATATAAAGACTAGCAGTCCCCCGCGGCTTTACTCGCGAGCATAATTCATAACTGATAATAATTACTTTAATTGATAAACCTCTTTGTACACCAGTTTGGTTCTTCAGTCATCAAGTATTAGAAAGTCCAAGCTGCTATTTGAGCTAACTCTGCAGCTGAATAAGTAGCTATGGCTATCCACGCGAAAAGCAGCCTTAAGTTTGCCCCTACCACTAACAGCGACTTCACCTGGCCCATATTTATAGCACTGTAATGTTGACGTTGTGAGGTGATTAAAGACTCTTAAATCTAAGAGGCTAATCGAATGAAAAACTTCTGGTTTATCCTGTGCACAACCATTGATGATGGTGCCGTCAATTACATATTTTCAAAGTATGCACTTGAAGTTTAATGCCATTAGAACGTTTTGGTGGGAAAAGGTTCCGTGGAAACTTATTTGGTGCCCCAACATTGAGATTAGTGAGATTATATATGTGAGCTGATGTTGTCGAGGAACCTACGTGGAAAGATAACCGCATAATCCATTTACCCCCTTTAAACGTTTAAATGCAAATTGCACTAATTCTAACTGCCTTGCAGTTTTTGTGTGTCATAACTGAACGTTCGCACGCAGTTTTTAACGGAATTCCGAGCCCAGAACCTCCCGGAATGTAGAACTGAACTACAAACAACTGCGTGACGTAATGTCGAAATAATTTATGAAAATGAATTTAAGTTAAAAAATAAAATATTCACTTCCTGGGCTTATATAAGGTGTACAATACCACGTCTCGATATGTTACTGTAGCGTGAATCTCCTGTATAATTATTTTCTAGCTGGTCATAAGTTACTTGCTTTTCGGATCGTCTGCCTTAAAAGTTTACAAACTTAGTATTATTCCAAATAATCAAGTTATCTTAAAAAGTAAAAAAATTACATATAATTTTTTAACACTTACGTAAGCATCACTCTAACGCGAACAACACCTCAATATCTCTTCTGGTTAAATAGATATCATGGGTTGACAGATAACAAATTTTGTGTTTTTACGCTTTTGGGTGTCGAATTTCAAAATATTTTTATTTCACATCTTATACATTTGTATAAGTAACCAGTTGAAGTGCAAATCACGACGATAGGCCGTTCAGCCGATTCAAAATCGATCACTCCTTAAAAAACATATGACCCCTGCACAGTGCTGAGAGTTCGAATTTTGAAAAATCTAAAAAATATTTTGCAATTATTTCTATAATCATCATCCTGAAGCAAAAATTTACTGTATATCACGACGGGTTCGATAGATATCGAGAAATTATCTAAAACACATTCCAGGTCTTTTCACATCCTAAGAGAATGAATTTCTAAAAACCCTTGAATCACTTTTTAGAATACTCTATTGGTGTCTCGTGGACGTGAAAAACACTCTGGGCTCAACATATATCGACGATTAATTGAAAGCACATTTCATCACTTTTCACCCCTTTTCATCTCATTAAGTGGCGAATTTCTAAAATTTGTGAAAATATGATCGATATATGAGGCGTTCAGAAGTCATACCGACTAACTCCATTTTTTGTCATTTTTTTTAGTTTTGCAAGTGGTTGTATCAGAAATTGTTCAATCCATTCTGTGGCCAAAATTAATAACGCCATACGTACACAATAGGTAGCAATGATGCAGTAACATTTCTGTCATCTGAATATTTCAACAAATATTTCAGTTGCCATAACGATTAACTCGTGAAACTTGCAATTGTTTTATTGTTTGCTTAAGCTGTTGTTTTGAGAGGTTATGTTTGGTTTGTGATGTACACGATGATTACGAACATGCTTTAATCATACTGTTACATGTATTAATTTAATTATAAATGAGTGGTTCTGAAATTGAAAGTGATAGACGTAGCACTATCTGTTATATTTGTGTTGACTATACAGACACAGATTCAGACAATATCCCTGAACCTATGGCCGGTACGTCTATAACTAGTGCACAATCTGAATTAAATTTAGTGAGTGTAGAATCACCTATCGAATGTACGCATAGGAGTGATTAGTTTTTAAACTTAAGTAATTTTAAATTATTTTATTCTTATTGTCTACTTAAAAAATTAACCAGAAAAACTTACTTAAAGGGCAAGAACAATGTTAACTTGATTTTTCATTGGTTTATCGTATAACACATTTCAGTTTCATTTTATCTGAACACTTACGTTTTTTACTTGAAAATTCAAAAATAAGAAACCTTTATAATATTTTTACCAATAATTTTGTAATTAAATGTGGTACATTTAAGTTTTGCAAAAGAATATTTCCAAAATTTTTGTAGGTAAAGAAAAATTGGTCAGAAAAACTTTTTAAAATCACCTTAATATGGGGTACGCTTTAATCTTAAAGTTTTTTTTTAATTTCGGAAATATGCTTGGGGTGTAAGAATAGCAAGCCAATATCTCTCACAGTGTGTAAATTATAGACGTAAATGTTGAAAATAGCGACTCTTTGTCACCGCAACTCGTCCTAGAGAAAAAAAGGGGGAATTAAGAAAGGAGTCTGCCGAGGTCTGAACTCGATACCTCATAAGAAACGGAAAATGGATTTGTGCATAACTCATAAGAATATTATTGAATAAATTTCAGTTGGCAATCTGACTAATTCCACAAAAAAATATAGTTTTTCCATTATATTATTTTTATAAATTTATTTACAATGCTATAAATATTTTTACAAAATATATTGCCATGTGAAACACAATAAAAAATTACGAAACCATGCAAATTTTACCACTTGCATTTTTTACACGCAAACATTATTTAACGTGTCCTACTGAACAATTAGTAACGATTGAGCTAGTCGGTATGGCTTGGCTTGGGGCCGAATTTGGAAAATATATTTAAATGATGTTTAGATATTTACATAAGCATCAATTTAAAGTAAAGAGCACTTCGACATCTAGATTGGTTCAATAGTTATTGAGGAATAATCGAAAACACATTTTACGTATTTTCACACCCTTAGTTATCAAATTTCGAAACGTCTTTGAGTCTATGTTAATAATTTGTAAACGTAACCAATTGAAGTAAAAATAGGACGATAGTCATTCAGTGAAGTAGACTATTAAAAAACACACTTTGCCCCTTTTTACTGCTTGGCGGTCAAATTTCATAAAATCCTAAAACTTATTTTTGGGTGTTTAAGTAAGCCACATTTTGAAGTGAATACCTATTCCCTATTCCGAACGATTATATAGATATCGATGATTAATCGTAAACACATTTAAGGACTCTTCATCCCCTTAATGTTGAATTTAGAAAAATCTTTAAATTGGCTAATATGCATTTATGTGTGTCCTATCAGAGTAAAAATCACTGTGATAGGCCGTTGAGTTCGAGCCCTATAGCTGTTCCTTCGGAAATACATTTCACCCCTTTTCACCCCCTTAGAGGTCAAATTTCGAAAAATCTCATCTTAGTGCTCGCCTACGACCTAAGTGGAATCCACACAAAAAATTTCACGATTCTAGGTAGGTTCAGTGGTTTGGACTGCAGTTTGATATGTCTGTCTGTCAGTCAGTGTTCATATATATATATAGGTCCAGTGGTTTGGGCTGCAGTTTGATATGTCAGTCAGTCAAACAGTCAGTCAGCTTTCATTTATATATATATATATATATATATATATATATATATATATATATATATATATATATTGATTGACTGACTGACATCAAACTGCAGCCCAAACCACTGGACCTAGAATCGTGAAATTTTTTGTGGGGGTTCCCCTCAGATCGTAGGCGAGCACTAAGAAGGGATTTTTCGAAACTCGACCTCTAAGAGGGTGAAAAGGGGTGAAATGTGTTTCCAAAGAAACGTCGATAGAGCTCGAACCCGACGGCGTACCATCGTGATATTTAATTTAATAGGACACTCGTAAAAATGTATATTAGCCAATTTAAGGATTTCTCGAAATTCAACATTCAAGGGGGTGAAAAGACCTTAAATGTGTTTCCAATCAACTATCGATATATATCAAACCCTTCGGGATAGAGAGTTGATATTCACTTCAAAAGATTGCTTACGTAAATACGCAAAATTAGTTTTAGGTTTTTTTTTAAATTCGACCCCCAGGCAGTAAAAAGGGGCAAAATGTGTTTTTAATGAATCGTTTATATCTTTGAAACACAATCGGCTATCGTCGTGATTTTAAGTTTAATTGGTTACTTTTACAAATGTTTATGACAGGACTCACAGACGTTTCGAAATTCTTTATTTAAAGGGGCGAAAATACGTGAAATGTGTTTTCGATTACCCTTCCATATCTATCGAATCGATCGAGATATCGAAGTGCTCTTTGCTTTAAATTGGTGCTTTTGTAATATCCCAAGTACCATTTAAAATATATTTTCCGAATTCGGCCCTAATCTGGTTAAAAAATGGGTAATATGTATTTTCGACTTACATTCGATATATCCCATAGCTTTTTATATAGCGACGTGATTTTGATTTAGGATTGATGCTTACTCAAATACCTAAAAAGTGTTTTCAGGAATTTTCGAAATTCACCACCTAAGGGTGTGAAAAGGGGTGGAAAGTGGTGAAAAGCGTTTTCAATTAATCGTCAATATATCTTGAACCCAGTGGGCTAATATTTTGTTTTTTACGTCCACGAGACACCAATAAAGTATTCTAAAATGCGATTCAAGGGTTTTTCGAAATTTACTATCTTAGGTGTTGAAAAGACCTTGAATGTGTTTTTAGATAAATCCTCGATATCTATCGAACCCGTCGAGACATACAATTAATTTTTTCTTCAGGATGATGATTACAGAAATTATCGCAAAACGGTTTTCAGATTTTTCGAAATTCAATTTATCAATACTGTGCAGGGGTGATATGTTTTTTTTTAATGAATGATCGATTTTGATTCGACTGAACGGGCAAGCGATGTGATTTACACTTCAGTTGGATACTTATACAAATGTGTAAGATGTAAATTTAAAATGTTTCGAAATTCGACACCCAAAAGGGTGAAAAAGCATAAAATTTGTTGTCTATCAACCCACGATATCTATCTAACCAGTAGCGATATTGAGGTGTTGTTCGCGTCAGAGTGATGCTTACGTAAATATTTAAAAATATATTTTGTTTTTCTTTATAAGAAACGTGATTAAAAGAATAAAACTAAGTTGGTCAATATTCAAGGCAGACGATCCGAAAAGCAGGAACGAGCAGCGAGAAACAACCTATACAGGAGTAACACTCTACAGTAACCCCTCGAGACGAGGTGTTGTACAGGACACAGATATTTTATTTTTTTTAATAAAATTTTATTTTCATGAATTATTTCGACGTTACGTGACGCAGTTGTTTGTTACTCAGGTCTAAATTCCGGGAAGTTCTTGGCACGAATTCCGTTAAAAGCTGCGTGCGAAAGTTCAATTCTGACACACAAAAACTACAAGGCAGATCGAATTAGTGCAATTTACATGTAGTTTTTAAGATGGTTAAAATTGCAGTTCGCTTTCCACTTAGGTTCCTCTACAATATCAGCTGACATATCGTCGGTGTACTGCCAAAAGTGATTACGTCATAAATGCTATTTCGTTTAAAACAGTATTAAATTGTAGATTTTAACAAATATGTGGTATGTTATTATACTGTGACACAACAGTACGAAACGACGAATAGACTTTAAACTTGGGCAATTGTTCATGAACAACATATACATATTCCTAGCATTTTTATAATTTTTTCTCATTTTGACTTTGTCTTTTTTGGCAGTAAACCGACGATATATCATCTCACTAATCTCAAGTTTGGGGTACCAAATACGTTTTTCGCGAAACCTTTACCCACTGAAACTTTTTAATGGCAATAAAGTTAAAGTGAATATTTTGGAAATATATAATTGAGGGTACTGTCACCAATGGTTGTGCACAGGGTGAACATATGTTTTTCATTCGATTAACCTCTTACCTTAGGTATCTGTAGTTACCCCACAATCTCAAATTGGCAGTGTTATAAATAAGGCCCAGGCGAAGTCGCTGTTAGTGGCAGGGACAAACTTAAGACTGCTTTTCGCGTGGACAGCTATAGCTACTTATCCTGCTGCAGAATTAGTTCAACTAGCCGCTTGGACATTCTAACACTTAATGAATGAAGTACCAATCTGGTGTACAAAGTGTTTTTTCAATTAAAGTAAATATTATCAGTTACGAATAATACTCGCGAGCAAAGCCGCGGGGGACTGCTAGTATTATATAAAATGAAGTGTCCTGACAGATACACTCACTCATCAACACATAGCCCAAACCGCTGGACCTAGAACCATGACATTTTTTGGGAAAATTCCCCTTGCTCCGTAGGCACCCACTAAGAATGGATTTTTCGAAGACGTGAAGTGTGTTTTCAAAGAATCCTTGATATCCCATTAACCGGGAAAGCTATCGTAATTTTTTTGACTTCAAAATATTTCCCAGACAAATGCATATTGGGGATTTTTCGATTTTGCAAAATTCGAAAACTGAGGGGTGAAAAGCAGTAAAATGTGTTTTTATCATTAATCCGATATTTTTCCGAAACAATTTCAGATAGTGAGGTGATTTTTTCTTTAAAATGATGCTCAAGTAACTATCTAAAAAGTATTTTAGAATTTTTCGAAATTCGTCCTTGAAAGATCATAAAAAAAGAAAACGTGTTTTTGATTAATCCCGTTTATCTCCTAAACCAGTGGAAATATTGAAGTGGTTTACGCTTTAAAATAAATCTACGTACATATAAAAAAAAGTAAATTCAGGATATTTCGTCCTTGAAAGCTGTTAAAATATTAAATGTGTTTTCAAATAATAATCTGTGCCGCTTATACCCGTTGAGATATCGAGATGATATTTTGATAAGAATAAAGCTTATTTAAATATCAAAAAATCAAATTCAGAACTTTATGAAATTCGAAAATTAAGGATGTAAAAAGCAGTAAAATGTTACAGTCTCCCGAAAAAATAGAACGATCACGGAGTAATTTATTCAACAGTTTTTTTTTGCCAGCCTGCTCATAAATAAAACCTCTTTGGAGTGTAGCCTGTACATACGAAAGAATTATCACGGCATTCACTCAGGTATTGTATAAAGTTTTGTGGTGTGGGAGGGGTGTGGTTACGGGTTCGTATCCCGTGAAAGACTTTGTGATAGGAATTACTACATCATCAGTACGCTAGCTGGTTAATGCCTTCATCACATATTTTATCCAGAGTTACTGATTACATTACATAATTTCACGCGAGCAAAGCCGCAGCCGCGCAGCTATTTTATAGTGAAATAAAGATGAATTAAAACAAAGATGTTCTGCAATCGAAGTACGTTCAGCGAAGTGGACTGGATAAAGCTGTTTGTATTTGTTGTTTTAAAGCTATACAGAGAAGATAGTAACACCATCAATTAATACGTAAGCAAAAGTTTGTTACTCTTTTCTATACTACACGCGGACGAAGCCGCAAAGGGACAGCTAGTAATTATCATAAAATGGTGCGTCAACGTGGGTAGAAATTGTACATACTTGTGACCCGGCGCTGTGCCGGAAAGCATACACCGTAAAAACTTATTTGTAAATTTAAGCTCTACACTTTTGTACAGGATTGTTAAAAAGTTTGTATGGCAAAATTGTTTCCCATAAATCAATGGTGACGTAACCTAGGAAACAGTCCATTGTGTACTGACGTTACTAGACTGGTATAGTAACCATGCTAATATTTGCTCTTTTCTCGAGCTTTATTATAGTAAGTGTGGATTAAAAACTTCCAACGCTGTTTAGGAAGGGTTTTAAATAACAGCATTCATTTCAAATGAACGCTGTTGGCAAGATACATCGTATGATGGCGTGAGTGATTCCCTCAAGTGAAGATGTGAAGAGGCCCCTGCCGGTAATTGAACCAAGGTAGCCGGCGATTAGAGGCGTCTGGTCTAATCACTGCTCTCTGCAGACATAAGGTATGGAAGGATGAGGCTCGCCAGCGACGTCGCTAGGCGGTGGTGGGGTGGACGTCCCGCGGCTAGGTGGACAGGGGTGTCCAAGCGAGAGGAAGATTCGTGGTACGAGACATGCCGTTCTGCACAGGTGCGAGGCGTTAGCACCTCATATTAAGGGCGCAGTATACCGCAATTTTCATCATCATTATTTTATTTTTTATTTGTACGAGATATTTTTTTTCTTATTTTAGTCACAAAATGTGACTAAATTTGGCTCTTATGAAATTTTTTTATCTCTCATAGTTTTCGCGTAATGGCTTGTTAAATTCATATTTTGCATGTTTCCGTTTTAACGACTACACTAAAACCAACTGATATCCCAAACTCAAAATAATCACAGTGGATAAATACATTACAGACTACAATGACATGCTCATAAAATTAAATAATAAAAATTATTTGTATTTAAAAAAAATTATTGAATTTTTTAAATTTTATTTTTAGTTTCATCATTTTTTTAATTCCAATAATTTTTATTCTTTAATTTTATGAGCATGTCATTGTAGCCTGCAATGTCTTTATCCACTGTTTTTTTTTTAGTTTGGTATATCAGTTGGTTTGAGTGTAGTTGTTAAAACGGAAACATGCAATATATGACTTTAACAAGCCATTACGCGAAAACTATGAGAGATAAAAAAAAATTTATAAGAGCCGAATTTAGTCACATTTTGTGTCTATAATAAGAAAAAAATATCTGGTACAAATAAAAAATAAAAAATGGTGATTAAAATTGCGGTATACCGTGCCCTTAAGGCGGCTGTATGGTGAAGGGTATGTTTGTGTGTGTGAGGCGAAAATCGATGAGGTGCTACGAGCGACATCGGACGGCACATGTATTGTGGTATCGCCTCTACGACGAAAGTCGTCAACGCGCGCGCAGTGCTCCCGCCTTAACGTTTTTCTGTGGGCCATATTGAACGCGTCACTGTAGCAAAGTCCATTGTACTAGTAGACCTTAATTTCGAACAAATCCGATACATATATCTTGAGAAACAACTGTGTGAAAAAGCCGATTTGGCCAAGTTTGAAGGCTTAGAAGTAATGCTTCCAATGTGCATGATGTCTTGAAAGTCACATTCACAAGTAGTCTGAAGTGTGTTTTCTTTTCGTAGATAAGCAATGTGGACGCACGTTTACTGGTCTCTGAGAAAAGACGTAACTCCGAACACGCTGCACGCAGTTCGAGCGCCACCTAAGCGCATTTTTCCAATGCGTTTATCCACGAAAAGAAGACACATTTCAAACTCTGTCCTTGTGGTCTTAAAACTGCCGCCCGCTAATTAGAAACATGATTCCCAACCTCCGCAAAAGTGCTAAAAATTACTTTTTCACGTTGCTATAGCTGAAAAATTATCAACTATAATCGTAAAACGAAATCATAGAAGTCTGAATCGCTTTAAGTCCCGTTGAAAAACGAAAACACTGTACGCTAGTTTATTCCTTCACGCCTAGAGGGCTTGAGGTGTTTATCTGTCGTGTTGTATTTGACTTGTCGCTATTTCCGTTCCTGTGCAAAAAAAATAGCGACCACTAACTCTTAAGGTGGTTGGTGCTCGGTCATCTTTAATTCACAGTATTTTCCCCGCCACAAGCATTCTTGAAGGCGTATCAACATTTTTTAGTTCACGCTTTAAATGTTAGTATGTTACACATTTTTACATAGATAGTAAATTACTGACTGGATTTAGTTGCTTGAACATTCTCCATTGCGAAATAAATGACTGCCAAAGAAAACTGAAGTGTGTATTACGGCTGGTTCAAGATAACGTGAGCACTTTTAACACCCTAGCTACATTTTTCTTTTGAAATTATTTTCAGCTTCCTGTCATTTTTAGACATAAAAAGCTACCTAATTAGCAATCAAAGTATTCATTACACCGTACCAAAAATTTAACAACTGAGGTCACAAAAATATATTTCATTATTATACTTTACAAGATGGTCTCCAAAAGTGCTCACTTTATCGCGAATCACGTATAGGAGTGTTTGTGTAGGTGCTGATGTTGACGCGGCAGCAGGTAGGAGGATGGACGACGGGACGCCGGGTCTAATTGCGCTCGTGTGTTGTCGGGAATGTGACCCACTTACTGCTCGTGATCGATACTTGCACTTCCTCGCGCCCTACGACCCTCCCCTTACCCTCATACTGTCGTCGTAACTATATGATAGGAAGGGTGCATGATACCCTTGTCTGCACAGTTCGACGTGAAGCAGCCCTTGTCGTAGGTTCACTGTCGCGGCTTGCGTCCTAAACCCATGCGAGATGCCCTTTCCAAACTAAATCTCATGCAAGGTGGTTTTCAAGGAGGTAGAGCATGTCCTAGTTTTCTGTACTAGATCCCGTAATTCGTACAGAATTAAGGATTCTATTGGTCGTTCTGCGGTGGTCGTATAATATAAGCCATAGTAGTCAAGCAATGATAACTGTATACAATGTAAGAGGCGACCCCCCTTAACGTACTGTCTTGTACTTGTGCTGGACACGAAAGAGACCGCTTTATTTGAACTTGTGCCAAAACTAAATAATATGTCATTACTTTTTCGTAAGCATTTTATGATTACTATACCCTTTCCCAGATCGGTAGAAGTGGATACTGTACTGACATGAATTTACCAAGAGGATATGAGACAACATGGCAAGTACGACAACCTGCCTAACCTATCGAAAATAGATAAGTGAGACTTTGAAAGTAAAACATATATTTATCTTATATCTATTTTTTTTTTTTTGTTTCTTTATTCTGTAACAATTGTGCGATTTCAGAATCAGAAACTGAAACTAAGATAAACTGTTTAAAAAAGTAGTTATGCCCGAATGACATAATGCTGGGTGAATACGCATATGAGTCTGCAATAATAGAAATTTCGGAAGTGGCTACCATAGTAAAATATTATCCACACCAACGATTTTATTTTATTATATTCTTTAGAAATGCATACATTTTACAGATGCTTAATGTCTTTTTTTTTATGGGACTTAATCTGTTGTCCCTATCAATTTATTTGTGGGAAGTATCGCGTTAAGCCAAAATAATTCTTCTGTGTTTCTGTTTTACGAATCAGGTTGGTATTATTCTGATCGAACAGTCTGAATGAAAATACAATTTTTAGTTATTTTGAGGAACCCCAGAAACACGTTTATAAGACGCGCTGTGTTTTGAAAAAGATATAGATATTTTATTTTCTTTCAATATGCAGAGTGTCAGGTATCGGTAAAAAATCGTAATGTTTTTTGTTTCCCGCTCACTGGTATTTTGTACCTATCTCGTAAACTACGTGCCTGACGACTTTTTACCATAGAGTATGTTTTGCTTAGTTTTGGTCACTAATTCACGTGATGCAGTCCGTACCCGCGTGTTACTTGACATCTTGTATAAAAATATCAGGTACACGTTTATCAGTTTTGTGTACGAAAGTGCAAGAGTGACACGTTGCAAAGCCGTTCATGCGCCAGACCAAGACTTTCCTTAAAGAGAGAGGGCTGAGTTCAATGTCAGTACATCAAGTGTACTGTCAGTTTTATGTGGACATACAAGAATGTGCTCGTAACTCTTTGTAGATATTACATTCTGCTACAATTTGAATCGAGACTACTGAAAGACAGAAGTTTCTATAAATCATGTTATCTGTTACTGAGCATCCGAGGAGCAGGAAAGTGTTTCTTATAGTTCGTTTTTAGTTCTTCTCTTGACAGTTTCATTGTCTTGGAAAGTCACGAATGAGGCGTGCGGGTAGTATTAAAAATGTTCCACTGTATTCTGTGTATGTTCGTAAGCCCTTTAAAACATCTTAACTTGTTATCATTACATTCTGCATCGATTGTCTACGATGCAACTTTTGGTGGGACTGAAGAAGTAGAAGTTTTGTTTGATTTTAATATTTTTGGGAGGTGGCTATCCTCTTAGTGTATACAACATTTTGTACAGTCGGGGTATTGTAAAGTTTCTTTTTCGGACTTATTTCGCGGTGTTCCCATGTTGCAAGTGCGTAAAACCAACAGTTTTCAAACACACATGTATGCAACACTACCTACACGAGTCCGTGATTGGTTGCTGGGTCCAGCGTACAAGCGATGTGGGAGGAAGTTTCAAAAACCCACTTGACTTGCATTAGAATTGAATAACTCCGAGAACACTAGTTACTTCATAAGAGGGTAGGATGAGAGCTCGCAGTGATGCTTATTGTATTACAGAAGTTCGAGATGCGTTAGCATCTTCTGACGTCAACTGACATTTATCGGCTCTTAACTCGAGTACTACCGAGACCAAAGCTAGGGATTTACATTCGGTGCAGCTCAGCCACCATTCACGATTTCACTTTCGGACAGAAGCCATCATTTTATGCACTGATATTAAGAAAATATCGCTAAAGGAATCAAAAACGTTGTAAAAAAAATGAACGTCCAATGTGATTTCGAGGTTTTTTTAGAATAAAATTAGTTATTTGCTCAAAGTTTTCAGGTTATTGAAACCAGCCTGAAAGATCATATAGCACTGTTGGTTGCACCGAGATTAACAACAAGTCGGTAGTGACACACGCGTAGGTTCTGCAGGTACTGAGCACAATGAATACAATGAAACGTGTATATGTTTATAACTAACCTTGCTGCCACTAGGGCTCTGCGATAGGCAGCGTCCTTAACTCATTGCTCATTGTAGGCTTTGCGCATTTCCTGCATCACAAATCCATGAACTGAAAATTTCCCTTTAACTTCATCCTTGTTTAGTTTATCTGGACTCGGTAGATTGGCGACTTGTACTTTTAATAACATCATGAAATAGTAATTTAAAAATCTACAATTTTGGGAAATTCCTCAAGTCCTCGCAGAAAATAAAAATTTCTGTGGTTGCTACAAAACGTGTTGTCAATATGGACTTCACCAAATGTGTTTGTAATAGTTACAAAAAAATTTGTAGTCGCTGCAAAACTTTACTGGGAACAGCAAACAATTTTTGCGGTCACCATAAATAAATTTGGTGAGGTCAATCTAAATTTGGTGAGGTCAATAATAATGACAAAGTATTTTGTTGGCCGCAATTTTTATTTTTTATTTATTATTATTTTTTAAGTGCTCAAAATGCTCTCTCGTCCCATCCACTCGTGCCTCAGAATAGTTGAAAGGTAGCCTATGTGTTGTAATTTCCACGAACATTAACTTATGAATATTTTTTAAGGACGTATGCCATTGCGAGTGAATGTTTCCGAGTTGCAGATAAACCCCGAAATTAATTTTAAAAATCAGTATTAGCTAATGTCAAAAAACATACATATACAATTCCGGGAATGGATATAGTATCCAGGAAGGCAGTACAAACAAAATCAACTCAAATTAATTTCGTAACGAAATATAGGGCCTAGTCGAAGCATCAGGAAATACGACACAAGAATGAAAGAAGAACAATAAAATAACGGGTTGCAAAAGGCGACCAAAATAGACGATGACAACACAGATGAAAAGAGACTACGAATGGACGTGAACATAGATTACTGTAGTTCCTCAATCTGTACATGTGCCTGAAGACGGGAATACATCTCAGTTCCCGAAACATAGCATCTGTTGTCGTAGGAAGCCGGCTACTTTTCATCTGTTTTCTCTGTTGTCTCATCTGTGTTTACATTCATTCGTGCTGTCTCTTGTCGTTTGTGTTCTCATCGTCCATTTTGACCACCTTTTTCCATACACCTTTTATTGTTCTTCTTTTATTTTTTGTATCGTCTTTCTTGATAGGCCTATAGGCAGTTATGAAAATTCACTCGCTGGAGTAGCGTAAGTTACTTCAGTCACGTGACCAGGTTTTGTCGATTACCGTGATTTGATTACATCCTGCAGTGCTTTTCAAGATTTTAAAATGACGGTAATCAAAAAATGCCTACATGTTTACTACATGTTAAATATTTTGATAAATTATATATCCACAGTGCATTATTTACGCGTATTATTTTTATATTTCACACTGAGAGAAAGAATTGTTTCATTATACTAAATATATTTGTTTGGGTGATTTTGCTTCAGCTAAACCATATTTTGTTGGCAAGACCAAGCTTGGAGTCATCCAAACAAAATTAATTATTTCCCTTGACCAAATTATTCATTTAAACGCAATTTGTTTGTGCCAAACGTATATTTGGTTACTACAGGACGTCGAATAAATATTTTGTGTAGACAAACAACTCGTTACAACTTTGTCAACAAAATAATATTGTTAGTAATAAGTGAAATGCTTTGAACCAACAAATTTTTTTTCGATGGACTAAATGATTTTGTTGGCGAAACTAAATACATTTGGTTGACTAGCGGAAGATGGCAGGCTAGGGTACGTAAGCGATAAGATGGCGAACACTGTATATACCTCAACATTTAAAATATAAGTTTGTGCCACAAGTAGGACGTCTAAACGTTTAATCAGCATAAATATAGTATCTTAATTTTAGCTATAACAATTTCAAAGTGGTTAATTCGATTGAACACAAAAGAAAATGCTATAAACTTGGAAAACACCGCAACTGCACGACTCGTTCTTTGTGCTGCGGCCCTGCGGTGTACGACTTAACTATTCCTTTGCAAATAACAATCTCGCTGTCATGGAAGCACTCATAGCTCAGTTGGTTAGGTCGTGAGCAGGAAGAGGCAAGTGGAGGGGTAATGGATCAAATCCCGGCGCTGCTATACTTTTTTTTTTTTTTTTTTAGCTCTTAAAATTTTAGAAATTTTTCTTGGTTATAAACAATATTTTTTTTAGTTCTTAAAATATTATATGTGCATTTGATATGGCCAACGAAATATTTTTATGACAAGCTAAATATTTGGTACTGCTAACAAAATTCAGTTATTTTCCTCAAACAAATCAAGGGAACAAAATAATTTGGTACGAGCAAACAAATATTTCTTTGCCCCTATACAAACAAACGATTTGGTTGATTCAAACAAATTTTGTTTGCACCAACAAAATTTTTTTCTCAGTGCAATGTTAATTAGTTTTAGTAGTTGGCCGAGAGGCCATTAGTTGAAATATCGAACAGAGGTAAACTTACCTGGGGTAAAATTGCAAACTTGAAATTTTGGCCGACCTACCTTACCCTTGTGAATTTACATAAACGCCTTATATTCCGTACCGGAATCAATTTGTGTACGTGTTTTTTGTCGTCTTTCTGGATACGTCTATATTCTTTTCCGGAATTTTATGTGTTTATATGTTATTTGGCAACAGCTTGTACCGGCGTTTATTATTTTTATTTTTGTTTTATTTTTTTTCTGCAGCTCGATAACATTCGCTCGCAAAGATGTAGGCTATGTCCATAAAAGCGGTTCAGTTTATAATAACTAACCCACTACAGGAAAAATTCAAATATCTCAACTTTATCTTGTTGCCTTGTTTACCTAACGTGTTCCCTTAAGGCCGTTCACGTGGCAAAATGAATACTTGTATGTTTGCACGAAGTAGTGTTAGTTTTATAGACGTTACTTTTGGCTACATTTATACTTTGTTAAGCTTTTTTTTTCTCTCATAATTTTCCATAGTGGCATGTCAAAGTCAAAATTTGCAAGTTACGGGAACATAGAAACAACGTGACTTACTCGAATGAAATAATTTACACTGAAATGAGATATTATGGGCCATATGCTAAAATATTAAAAAACCCACAGTGAAATTCCTTTGTGTTAAAAAAATTCTAATAACAATGACAATCGTCTTATTTATGGCATTTTTTTAATATAAAGGGACTTGCTATGTGTTTTAAACCTTTTAGCATATGACCCTTATATCATATTTCAATGTAAATAATTGAATTCGAGTAAGTCACTTAGTTTTTGTTATTTCTACGTTCCCGTAACTTACCAGTTTTGACTTTGACATGCCGCTATGGAAAACTATGAGAGCTAATAAAGCTTAACAAAGTATAAATGTAGCCAAAAGTAAAGTCTATAAAACGAACACTATGTGGTTCAAATATAAAATTATGCGTTTTTGCCACGTGAACACCCTTATGGCTCTTGACTACCTAGCTGTCAAGTAGTCCAGGTGGACATTTAGGCCTATTGCTTTTAGATGTACACATTTTACAGATAACGCTTTCAAATATAAAGCTTTATATGCAAAATACTTTAATAAATGTTACGACAGGCAGAACTGAAAACTAAATGCATACATTTTTATGAAATAGAAATTTAATACTTACACATTTTTTTACAGTTTACGTATTTTAAATAGAAATAAATTAGTTTCTCATATGACAGTTTTCTTCTGGGAATTTCGTGTAGGCTTATAATACTGTTTGTTTAAAAGCTGTATCTGTGAGGCAAGTCATCACAACCCAATTTAAATTAGTGTTTTTTTGTATTGTTTGGTTGCTTAGAAAGAAATATGTATTCAAAATGTATCACTATCGCACTATAGTAAAATACATTACCTTACAATAAAGTCACAGCTACATAACATCTTACCAACAACGCTGACGCAATTAGTAATATATTAGTTTTTAACTATGAATATATTCTTGACTTTCCAGAGTCTTCATATAATGTGTATTACGTAAAAATTTGTGATTTATGCCTAAGGTATTTGTATATAGCTAAAACGCTATAGTAATACTTTTAAACATGCAGGACGAAACCCCACTTTAAAACTGAATATATTAATTTTACCATTGATTGCCTTCGTATTTTAAACTCCGTGACCGTTGGCACGGTAGTCAGGGACCTAAACAGAATCGTTAAAAATATACGCCGTCCCTACGTCCATCTATGGAACAACATATTCTTGTTTTTAAATGCTCGTGCATACGTCGCAAAACACGGAATTTTTTATTATTTTTGACTGTTTACTCTCGATCACGATTCGCAAACGACCGTACAGTGCAAACAAGTCTATGATACGTGCCTCAATGCACCTCGACGTTAAAAGCGTCGCAGCATTAACTGCCGTTAAGTGGCGTTAACCGCAACTGCTCGTAAAAGTAATGTTTATAACAGTAATAAAGCGAATACATTCAACACAGGCCAGAGGATAAAATATTATTGTTAGTGAATAAATAAATAAAACACGCGTTTGTAGCAACGTGATCGAAAAAGTAGGAAAATGTCTTTAAATATAAATACTTTGTTCGACAGTGATAGGATGTTCAGACTTCAATATAACTGAATTTTTTTATATAAGTCTATAATAAGAATAAAATAATTTACCAAAAAAATTAATGTAATGAAAAAGAAAGCGCGAGGTGCTTGATATCAGCAGGCTTAAATTTTTTATCGGTAGCTATTCGTTAAGGTTGAGTCATGAAAAGTAAGTAGAGGGCTTTTTTATGTTAACTATTAAAAAATCTATTTCTGTAACCATCAGCTCATTATAGAATTTATTCGATAATCTTTCTTTGGTAATCGTACTGTTCGCAGTTAGTTATACTTTATTTTATAACTATGAATATATGCTTTCCTTTCCAGAGTCTTCATATAACGTGCATTATGTACTTGTCTTTACTATCATAATTTCTGAATATAATACCTTGCAACTTTGGCCATATTTGTTTCGCTTCTTAACTTAACAGGGTGGATTCGCATTCGAGAGGACCCGAGTTCGATTACTACTTCCGGACATCCTCATTTAGGTTATCCTTTGTTTTTCTAAATCGCTCCAGGCGAATGCTGGGATGACTCCTTAACATAGGCCATGGTCGATTTCTCTCTCAGTCACTGTCCTTGCTTCTCTAATGGCCTCGTTATCGACGAGATCAAAAGCTCACTTTAGAAGAAAATAGTACGTAAACATAAATTAATGAAATTCTACTTTAAAGCGTTTGTTCATTCAGGCGTTGGGACATTATCAGTTACATGGTTTCATATTATAAATTTGTAAGAAAAATTACATCACAACGTTAAGGAAATTTTTCAAACACAAAATTTTTCGCACTTTTTTTTTTTTTTTTTTAATTCTGAGAAGAGAAATGTCACATTTGCGATTACAGCAAATTCTGTTTATTTTGTGGTACAAAATGGAATTGATCTGTTAACGTTTATTTAAGCCGCAATAAGTCTAGCAGATTATGAAAATTAAAAAAAAAAAATTGTAAGATGGATTGCGGAAAAACTATACGTTAACACTTCGCCTGTGATTCCCGTATTGTAAAGCTAAGTAAAAAGAATTTATTGTGTACTCTCAAATTTTACATTTCTCTTCGCAGGATTAGAAAAAAATTAAAACAATCAGATATGGAGAGTGAAGCCAAGCCTCGGGAGCAGTATCTAACAAGATGTTGGAGTCACGGTAGGTTCGGGATAAAGTGAGCACTTTTGAAGCCCTAGTCACTTTTTATTTTTCAAATACATAGTTTACACTTTCCTGGAACTTCTAAATATAGATAACGCAAGCTAAGTAGCATTGAAAGTGTCTAGATTGTACGACATTCAAAAAATATCGTCTGAAGTCAAAATAAATATTATTTTTTAAAACGAAGTCTTCAAAAGTGCTAACTTGATCGCCAACCACTTAAATGTAGTTATTGTGTCTGTGTCGCTGGTAGTAATGAGAGGGGCGATAGTTCTCGGCCGTGGTCAGCTGCTGATGTTTGCACCAGAGGGTAGAAGGCGACAAGAACTGGATGATTTCCCTAGTGACCGCGCCCCTAGTGCCTTCTTCCCGTGTTTGACCCAGTTAACAGTTCCTCCTCGCACTGCGCCCTCTATATCTCACACTGCACGTGCGCCAGGGAAGTAGCGAGAGTCCCCCCTCCTCACTATTTCCTCAACCTCCCACCCCCTCCGTTCAACCATTACAGCTTCCATGGTTATCCATGCATGAAACTACGCATTTGGCCGATCGTAAATCGTCTGGAAAGCCCACATTTATACCTTCCGTAAGAACAGTTTTATTTTTCTTTCGCCCAAATAACACCGGCCACTGATTTTTAGCGAAAAGAATTCCGCATACATTTGTTTCGGTGCCATACGTGAACATCTACAATACTGCATCGTGGTCAGTAATTGGATGTTTTTAACTCTCAGCGTCTCGGAGTTCTAACCTCAAAACGCAGACGTGTGGTGTCTCAGTAACCTTGCTCTGACTGGCAAAGTCAAATGAGTGACGCCTCTACACTATACAGGATGGCACGTAAATCGTGGAAAAGCTCGCGGGTACAGGTACCCAGACCTAAATCAAGAATAATGAGTATAGGAACCGCGCCGCTATTGTCGATAGTATAGGCGTAATATCACCGTGAAATTTGTGTTAATGAACATGTTAAGTGACGGTAATTCAACAACCACTACAAATGGAACGCTGACCTTCCAGATTCAATTCGGATGCATGACAAAACGTATGAAGGGAATAAAGTGTGAACACCATCCCATCCCATGCGTTAGAAGCATGGGGTCGCCTCTGTTATTATGATTGTATTAATGTACATGTAGGCCTGTAGCTGCCAATCCTAGTGAGATAAGAACCGTAATGACATAAGGAACAAGAAAGGTACACTTGTCCGAACACGCTCATACAAACCGTTTCTGAGATACGGGCACTCAAATGTCGGACCATTGTGGCGATGCCGACAGGTAGGCAACTCTTGTAGCACATACATGGTGACATGCTGCCAAGGCGCTACTGCAGATGTTTCCAATGAATCCCACTGTCATCTCGCGCACCGCATCGGTGTGAGTCATTCGTTTGCACAGACCATCTTTCATAGCGGTGTGCTGTAGTAAATATCAGTACAGTTCCGTACAGCACGTAATTGAAGGGGATCAACTTCGCAGTCTTCAGTACTGTCACTGGATGCTGACGGCACTTCAACAAAACCCGGACATTGTGGGTTATTTCTAGTGGATTGACGAGTCTCATTTTACCAAAGAAAGCGTACTTAATTGGCACAACACCACCAGACTGCATGTTGCTGTAAAGTATGTAACCAACAATCACTGCAGGCCACAGTTGTGCGTCATGTGCACGCCTGTGTTGCAATAGATAGAGGACTATTTGAACACATGCTGCTTAGAAACTTACACGGTGTAATTAAGACTGTTTCGTATAAGGTAAATACAATTATGTAATTAATCACTGTTGTGGTATGTACTGGTAAGTTTACATTGTAGCTCCTGTGTTTCTAGCAATATTAAAAAATAAAACATGTTTTGGATTTACTGCATTACACGCACCACTAAAGACGTCTTGCCTGCGCTCCTGCATACAAATACCCCCTTCCCCATCATTTGTAATGTGTGCTGCATACCTTCGGTAATAAAGTTGTACATCGTTAGTGTTCCTCGGAAGCATGTCACCATATACGTGCAACACGGGTTGCCTGCCTGTCGGCATTGCCACAATGCTCCGACTCAGAGTGTTGTTCGTTACAATCCACGATATTGCAAAGCCAACGAAAGACGTCGAACAAGCGAACAATACCTTGCAGTCAGCCTGTTGTCAGGAAATAACGCCAAAGTTGCTGGTCTCTCTCTCTCTCTCTCTCTCTCTCTCTCTCTCTCTCTCTCTTCATGGGTGACCAAATGCTAAAATTAAAATTATTTTGCTGCAAGTGTACTGTTTCGACGGTCATGAGCCATTATTAGCGATTCTAGTGCGCGATATAATAGACGTCTATATCGGTGTTTTCGAAAAGATTTATTTTTCTCTGTAATCCTTGCTTCTATTTATTGAAAAATATACTCGTGATGTATTTCTCCATTCAGAACAACTCAAGTAAAGTCAGCTTGTTCGTATCAACCTACACAGCGTCACAGTAGTCACGAAGAAGTTGGGAGAGGACGGTTTCTCTCACTGATAAGGATTCTCTTTGCCAGCAAATAAGTATAGAACACGGTCGTATAAGAACAGGTCTGGACACTCGCCTATCTACCAATGTATTTTGCTTGACCCCCTTGTTGTTTGGCTGTAGTTCGTCAAGTTACCGAGAATGTCGTACTTTTTGGTGTTGTTTTCCGGGCGGTCGGACTCAAACTCCGACCACTTTTTTCCATTGTTAACATTATAAAGTAAATAAAGATTTCTGGAGCCATGATTTTAAATTGTGAGCGAAGGAAGTGTTTCATACATTGATAAAAAAAATACGTTTTGATAAAGTTTATAATAGGGGGAGGGAAGTGAGCGGAGTTTGAACAGACCGCCCTAACAGCAGCGCCAAAAACCTATATCATTGTCGTGAACTTAGTGAACTACAGCCAAACAACAAGGGGGTCAAGTTTCCAGGCGAGTGCCCAGACCTGTTCTTCTACGACCATGATATAGACATAAGTCTGGGCAAATCGTCTTTGTTACACAGTAATACAGTTAATGTTAACTCCGTAGGCTGTGTTAACATAATTGTTATTTTTTAATTGGTAAGTCTTGATTTAATTTTGTCAAATTTGGTCTATATCGGGTATTTCGCATGTAACAAACTTAGTTGGAAATTAAAAATATAAAATACCATACAATAAAATGTGATAATCACATAAAATGCAAATGAAATAATTAAATACAACTGGCTTTGAGCGCGTGTAATTTTTGTGAACGTAGTGGTAAAATTTTAATGTTGTGATCTTATAATTATCTTTCTGTCAAATTCAAAGCTATGTACTATGTTGCGCTTGGCGGAAATTTGTTTCGGTTAGCCTATAGGTTACCAAATGTCCGTTAGTTACAATACTACATCAAATAACGAGGCAATTTAGTACACTCAGTGGTAAATTGACAACCAATGTATTCAGTTTTTTTCTATAAATTTAAATATATGTTTTAATACTGGCGGGTAAACTTTTTAGGTACGCCACAAGACATCACATAACTTACTTCAACAAAATATAATTTAAATTACGTTCAATAATATAGGCGTACTGCTTGTTATTCCCTTTGTTTTTCAATGTGTTAACTTAGAATTTCTCCATTCTGCTGCTTTAGCTACAGCCAGAAATTTCCTGAAGAGAAGTACTTAGAAATTTAGTGATTAGTAAATAAGCGTTACTGTCTTAAATTTACTATTTAGTAATGTTCGTTACGTAAAAAAAGAGTGCCCCCTATTAGTTTCGTATCTATCTTAGCAGTATACTAAATGATACAAATGTGCGTTAAAGACTGTTATGTAGCCATATCGGAGGGCTAATAAACATTATTTCCAATGCATGATTAATCCTTCCCAGAATATGTTATTTTTCTTAGATATGTACAGTATGATTTCGTTTAATAGTTTTGCAAACAAACACGTTCTAAGCCACTACAACCCGGCTGAACAGGCCTGTAGGCGAACCTGTGTCGCATTATGTAGGCTTCCTGTAGTGCCGAATGCAATAGGGACGTGCTGGGCCTGTACACGACCACGTATCCCTCGTGACAAGTAGACTTGGGTGAGTTGCTTCCTGATACGTCTCCTTGACCGTTTCCTTGGAGACTTCCGACGCAGTAAGAGGAGCGACTTTCAGAATCTGTTACATGTCGGCGCTGTCTCTAAGAGGATAGAGAAGTAACTGGCAAGCTGTAAGAAGACTTACCTTGTCCATCCCGGAAGTAAAGCTCGGAAGTGCTGGAACTAGTGGTAAATGGGAAGGGGAAGAAGATAAAGAAGAAGGTAAATATTTCTGTATGTGTGTGACGAGGCTACAGACTAATGTGTTGGTTCAGATTTATTGATAAAATGACAGTAAGCGTAAAACGTAGGTCATACACACAAGAACTAATTTCCATGTATTCGAACCTATCGATTCGCAGCTGCCAGCTGCTAAGAATTAGTCGTGTGCATAAAGATGCTGACGTGGAAAATTGTAATATTTTGTTTTATGTACGGACGCATAGTACAGCAACCAATCAGAGCAAAGGGTTTACTGAATGTCCACTATGTTTGCTTAACGTCCAAATAAAACAAAATGATAGTAAGAAATTATAGTGTTAGAAACTATGTTTCTGTACTGTAAATAATGTTTTATACTGTGCAGTTTATTAAGGCTTTTTCTTTATATTTCCTATTATCTCCAAATACGATTCCAATTCAAGTTCAGATGACTTTCGGATGTATTCCCTACACTATAGAAACGAATACTTCAGACTCATCGAAAAAACATTGCAGTAAGAATTCAACTGTGAATTAATTTAGCGCAAGGTTTCTGATCGTGCACAGTTTCTGCTGTTATGTTGCATATCGTGTGCTTATTATTATTTTTACTTGTGAACCAACCCTTACACTCACGGCTAACTGCAACGTCATAGCACACTAGGTCGATCTAAGTCCTCTGAGAGAGAAGATCGCACATATAGTCCTAATACCCCGCACTCACATCTGACAGCTCGAGCAGTTCTGACAACACAGCCCGCCAAGTGGTTCTGCGCGATAAGTCCAAGAGAAGCTAAAGCAGCTTTAACATGACAAGAGCTGCATACAAAGCTCATGCGAGAAGGCGACCATCAGGCAAGAATTTGTCATACAAGGTGCAGCTCGAAAGGAAATCAGGAAACATAGCATTTCTTATTTTTTGGTGCGAGGTCCCGAAACTCCTAAATTTTGCTGCACAAAAAATTACATAGGTTTAGTTTTGACAATTTATCTAGTTGAAAAACTTTACCATGCTTATAATTAGACAAAATTATATAATTTTCGTTTCGAAAAGATTAGCTACGTAGTAAACACAAAATTATTAACACATCTATAAGATGTCTGCTCCCAGGAGCACGTGGCGTTAAGGTTCTTATCTAGGTAGGCTGCGTTGGTGAATGTGATGCACAAAACCTATGGAGCGTTAAGAGTGACGTCGGTAGGCTTATGTAACGCATTATCGCCTCTACACGCAACCCACACAACTAGCGCGCAGAGCTTTACAATTATTCATTTTTCTACGGGATTTTATGCGGTGACCGTATTATTTTATTTGCGATACTTATGGTTCAAATTCCAGCGCCTATGTCTATTATTGTGTTATTCGAATCCGGTAGGAATTTTCCTAGATACGGCAGTTTAAAAAAATGTTTTTAGCCATTTTGAGGGTCTTGAAACCGTGTTTCCAGTAAGTGATCCAAATTTTCAAACTGCTATAAACATTGTTTGAAATGTTTTTTTTTTTTTTTTTTTTTTTTTTAATTTTTTTTTTAATTTTTTTTTTTTTTTTTTTTTTTTTTTCATAGATGTATAAACATAATGCGCGTTGAGATGTTTCTTCCAAATACGATTACTTGTAACTCGGTGCAATGCGTTTCAAGTACAAGTAGATAAGAACCTTAAGGTGATCATCTGTGCGAACGTCTTTTGCGCGTTCGAGGCCTTGAAATGCGGAAGCTGTAAGGACGAGAGAGCACGGGCAACACGCCTTACCCTAGCCTCTAGGGGCAAGACACTGAACTGGCATGCAGTCTTCTTGCTGACAGCTTGCCTCTATGAGATGTTATATTAACGATAACGATAAAGGTGTACTGAACATATGCCTATACTCTTTAAAAGATTCTGCACCAAGATTTTCATGTTTTAAAAGCACCGCAAATGTATCCCGGCAGCAAGAAAATTTGAGATGGGTATAAACACGTTTAACGTTCTTTAAATGCTGTTTCTAAGCAGATATAATTTATGTGCGTTAAGTAGTTTCCGAATAATAGAAGACTGCCGAAGCTCTGCACACCACTCGGCATCCTGGGCAGACGACCACCTTAAGGTCACACCCGATAGTTTTACAGTGATTTTGGAAATATATATTTTTTTACAGTAACGTGTTTTTCGTATCTTAGAATCCCTACAGTGATTTGTTACAAATATATAATTATTTCTACCTTTGTTTTGTGGTAGCAACAAACCTCACAGTTTTTTCAGATTTTTGCACCCGTTCAAAAAGTTTTTAATTAATTTTTTTTTTTAAGTTTTTCACTAGTGTGAAAAAACTACCTTGCATGGCTTTAACGGAGCTTCCTACCTTCAAACTGTGTGGCGAGTACATGTTAAATTATATTCGGCTGTGTTCAGTCACCTTTCAAGATATAATTTTGGACAAAATTCATTTTCTGCATTGAGAATAGGAAAGTATTGCTATGGGAATGGGAATTATGGGAAGAAATTTATGATTAAAGTTTGACTGAGTGTTTTAGGCATTAAGATACTGTACTTGTTTATTCACAGTTTTCAGGGAATTAAAAAAGGAACAGACTAAAGATTTTATAGCAATGTATGCACACCGAGATGAACCAAACGGTCAGTAGTGACATATAGTTTGTATGTTCGACATGTATACTGATCCACACAGAAGATAATGTAACATGTAAATAAATCCCAGCCCTTGTTCATGCCAGAGCTGCCAGGTAGGCCACACCGAGAAGTCCTCGAGAGGGAGACAGACGACAACTGAGTGCTTTGCGCTTAGAGGCGATGATGCACGTGATGAGTAAGCTAGAATCAGTCTTAGGGTGGCAAGGAAGTAATACTTTGTGAAGTTATGCTTATTATTCAAGCAATATATATTTCAGCAATGAATTCATAAACTGCTACTTCACGAAGTAATACTCAAACAATCACTACTTATATAGGCCAAGTTGTACTCGATGAAGTAATCAAATAAATATCACTACAATATCAGTACCAACATGACACAACTGAACTTGAATTTGATTTACAGCAGTCGTCTAATTATTGAATGTTTGGCTGTATTTTATTGTCAATTCAACTTGAAAGTAATTTTCCTTTATTTTAATACATGTTTAAAATTATGTAACAATACGTATATCAAAAACTTGTTAGTAAATGTGCTAACATATTTTTTTGTATCTATGCAGTTTGATAACTGTAAATTAAAAAAATTACACTCATGACTCGACTCGCTGAAAAATGTGTAAGATGAAAACGTGTCGCATACTTGTCGATAGGAATATTTTACTTAATTGCGTTTCAGTTAATGTTCCGCGTACGAAAGTAAATTATGGTGAAATTAAAATTTATAAATGCCACTGCCTATTGCGGAACCTGTTTCACTTACTAACTGGCGTCATAACCTGATATCACAAAGCTGGCTTTGAGCACATATCATATTTGGGATTGAAGTGGCAAAATATACTAAAATGTTATAGTTGTGATCTTATGATTAGTTTTTTGTCAGATTCAAAGCTGGCAAGCTTGCACAATATAATTTCTATGTGCACGTTGCGCTTGGCAGAAATTTGTTCAGGTAATAGGTTAACACGTGTGCGTTAGTTTGCTTCAATGAAGTTAATATAAGGCTTATATTTACTATTCGGTCCTAACAGTGTGACTGTTATTGTCTTAAAACGTAATGCTCTTATATTACACAGGATGGGCACAAAGTCCCGTTACCCGGACCAGTACACAGTACCACCAATACATACACACCAGTTATGTCTTTCTTTAACCGTCCACAGCATCGGTTTACATCCCGTCATTCTCCGAACACAAAATAATTTGGCGCCCGTTCTGTGCGACTTTTTTCTCAGCATCGCTGGAGTAACCCTTTGGAATGCTTGCCCCACAGCGTTCTTCAAGTCAACAACATTTGTATACCGATGCTCAGCAACAATGTCCTTGATGAACCCCCAGAGTGAATTGTCATATGTTGTGAGGACGGGGTTACGGGGTGGCCAGACAAGTGGATCTGGTAATGCAGGTCGATCCAGCGTTCTAGAAACACCTCGTTAAGATAGTCACGCACTGAAATTGCGTAGTGGGGAGGCGCGCCATCTTGCTGAAACCAGCGATCCTCTCTGATACCTTTGTCATCCAACAGGGGCATGAACCAGGTTCTTAACATCTAAAGGTAATGATGGTGGTGGACGGTGCCATCATATGGACCATAAATCTGTTTGCTATCCAAGGCAGCCCATATCATTACATGGAAAGGGAGGGGGGGTTATTCTTCACCTCTTCATAATAATACGTGTTCTCCTTTGACCAAAAGACGACGTTCCGTGAACGGGAACTCCGGTATGTGGCACATTCGTCGCTAAATATCACTTTACCACGTTTCGGAATTGTGTCAAAAACCTGTAGCAGTGCAGCACATGCATCCTTCCGCCGGCGTTAATCATCGTCTGATAATTCCTGCACGCACGTTGGACGATGCGGGCGTAACTTTAAGTCCTCATTCATATGCTTGCGCAAAGTGGACCGGGGCACCCCCAGGGCTGCTGACCTTTTCCGTGTCGACTTCATTGGTGACTTTTGTACAGATGCTGTAACGCTTCTACGTTGTTCTTCTCGTGTTGATGGCCGACCAAATCTGGGTTTATCCCTAACGCTACCGGTAGCAAAGAGTTTTTTTTTCCCACCACAGAAGTGTTTGTTTTGGAGGTGGCTCACTTCCGAATAGCATCTGGAGGTTCTTACGCACTTGTAACGATTGTACAGTTCTTGGTGTTTCGTGTCTACTCGGGCATTTGCAATTACGCGCTCTTCAATGTTGTAATCGCTAGTATCCGCCATTGTTTACGTCTGCAACAGACATCAGATTACAGTGTAAGATTAACACAGTCCACAGTAGGGCACTTATGCTACGTCTACGCTACGTCGTGTATCTAGGCCTATGTCCATTTTTCAGGGAGAAGGGTAACGGGACTTTGTGCCCACTCTGTACATCCTGAACATGTTCTTAACCGCATATCATGCTGCCATAAACCTTGCTTACTCTAAAGCCCGGTACACGCTGTCCATAATCCAGTGTAGAATTCCGTATCAAATTATGTGAAAGTAGCACTGCGACAGTGTGTACCGCAACTACGCTGGTTCCATACAGAATTTCGTTCTTAATTTCACAGATAGAGCACGTCTTATTTTTCATCGTAGTGTATGTTCACGCGCATGCGAATTTCACATTTTCAGCCACGGCGCGTGTGAAGTAAGCAAGCTGGGTTGCTAATGTGATTTGAATATAAGTAAAATTGTTGTTTCCTGCTAAACAATGGCTGCCGGAGTTATCGATACTTAAATAATACCAGACAGTGTAACTTATTTGGGAATCATATGTGTGTCTTCTAGTGGAATAGTTTTCGGGAATTCTACAGTTATACTTTACGGATTATAGCAACCAACGCCACAAACATATTTTTCTTCTTTATGTACAGAAAGTTGTTAAGTGATAGTGTGTACGCAACACAGAACAAGGAGGATAATAGTACGCAACACAGAAGTTTTGTTTTGCTACATAATCTCTCTCTCTCTCTCTCTCTATATATATATATATATATATATATATATATATATATATATATATAAATGAAAGCTGACTGACTGACATATCAAACTGCAGCCCAAACCACTGGACCTAGAATCGTGAAATTTTTTGTGGGTGTTCCCCTCAGGTCATAGGCGAGCACTAAGAAGGGATGTTTCGAAATTCGACCTCTAAGGGAGTGAAAGAAGGTGAAATGTGTTTCCGAATAAACGTTGATAGAGCTCGAACCCGACGACCTATCGTGTGATTTTTACTTTAATAGGACACTCGTAAAAATGCATATTAGCCAATTGAAGGATTTTTTGAAATTCAACATTTAAGGGGGTGAAATGACCTTAAATGTGTTTCCAATCAACTATCGATATCTATCGAACCCTTCGGGATAGAGAGTTGATATTCACTTCAAAACATTGCTTACGTAAATACCCAAAAAGGAGTTTTAGGTTTTTTTTTTAATTCGATCCCCAGGCAGTAAAAAGGGGCAAAATGTGTTTTTTTATGAATCGTCTATATTTTTGAAACACAATTGGCTCTCGTCATGATTTTTACTTTAATTGGTCATGTATACAAATGTATATGACAGGACTCCAAGACGTTTCTAAATTCTTTAATTAAGGGGGTGAAAATACGTGAAATGTGTTTTCGATTATCCCTCCATTTCTATAGAACCAATCGAGATATCGAAGTGCTCTTTACTTTAAATTGATACTTTTGTAAGTATCCCAAGTACCATTAAAATATATTTTCCGAATTCAGCCCTAAATCAGTTAAAAAAGAAGTAAAATGTGTTTTCGATCTCTATAGATAAATATCGATCCCAATGATTTTTATATAGCGACGTCATTTTTGTTTAAGATTGATGCTTACTCAAATACCTGAAAAATAGTTTCACGAATTTTCGAAATTTGCCACCTAAGGAGGTGAAAAATAGTGAAAAGTGTTTACAATTAATCGTCGATATATCTTGAACCCAGTGAGCTAAAGTTGTGATTTTCACGTCCGCGAGACATCAATAAAGTTTTCTAAAACTTGATTAAAGGTTTTTTTGAAATTTACTCTCTTAGGTGGTGAAAACACCATGAATGTGTTTTAGATAAATCATCGATATCTATCTAACCCGTCGAGATATACAATTAATTTTTGCTTCAGGATGATGATTACAGAAATGATCGCAAACGGTTTTAAGATTTTTCGAAATTCGATTTCTCAGTACTGTGTAGGGGTGATATGTGTTTTTTTAGTGAATGATCGATTTTGATTCGACTGAACGGCCTAGCGATGTGATTTACACTTCAATTGGATACTTATACAAATGTCTAAGATGTGAATCTAAAATATTTCGAAATTCGTCACCCAAAAGGGTGAAAAAACACAAAATTGGTTTTCCATCAACCCACGATATCTATCTAACCAGTAGCGATATTAAGCTGTTGTTCGGGATAGAGTGATGCTTGCGTAAGTATTTAAAAATATATACATATGTACGTTTTTTTTTTACTTTATAAGATAACGTGATTATTAAGAATAAAACTAAATTGGTCAACATAAGGCAGATGATCAGAAAAGCCGAAACGAGCAGCAAGAAATAACCTTTACAGGAGTTTCACTCTACAGCACGGCCGTAGAAGAACAGGTCTGGACACTCGCCTGGATATTTGACCCCCTTGTTGTTTGGCTGTAGTTCACCAAGCTACCGAGAATATTGTGTTTTATTGGCGCTGGTGTTACGGCGGTCGGACTAAACTCCACCCACTTCCTTTCCGCTAAGATAAATAATTTATCAAAACGTATTTTTTATCAATTTATGAAATACTTTCTTCGCTCACAAATTTAAGAAATGGCTCCAGCAATCTTTATTTACTTTATAAATTTAACAATGGAAAAAAGCTTTGTAGGGGCATTTAAGTTCAAGTGAATATTTTGAAAATATGTAATTGAGGGCACCGTCACCAATGGTTGTGAACAGGGTAAATCATATGTTTTTCATTCGATTAACATCTTACTTTAGGTGTCTATAATCACCCCACAACGTCAAATTGGCAGGGCTACAAATAAGGCCCAGGCGAAGTCGCTGTTAGTGGCAGGGACAATATTTAGACTGTTTTTCGCGTGGACAGCTATAGCGACTTATCCTGCTGCAGAATTAGTTCAACATTCTAACACTTTATGATTGAAGTACCAATCTTGTATACAAATAGGTTTTTTAATTAAAGTAAACATTACCAGTTACGAATAATACTCGCGAGCAAGGCGCGGGGGACTGCTAGTTCTGGTATAAAATCGCTATCGAAGTTTACGAACAGAGGTAAGAAAGGAATTGAATATAGAATTAAGGATAGTGTGAACCGGGCTTATAGCTGTAATGTTAATTAAGGCGGAGTTACGATAATCCATCGCTTCCGTCAGTCGTCCACCCGTCCGCACGTCGGCGGTCCGTCTTCAAAGTTGGCGATTTACAACAATCTGTCATCCGTCCGTCATTATTCCTTCCATATGCAATGCTACCAATGTACAAACAGAAAACTTCTGTGGGACGTAAAAACATCCCCTCAACAGTTTACTTATTTTTACGGATATATTAATTAATTTATGGCTGTTTTTCATTGAACATAAATTTTGCTAGCATAATATGAACTAACACAATTATTTGCGTTTTAATTGGTGTAATAATTATGCAAATAAAATAATTTATCTTAGGATTTTAATGTTTTCGGTATGCCAAAATTATCTCTGCCGTATTTTAAAGGCTTTAATTTGCAGTATTAAACAAGAAAAAATATCTAATAAAACAAACCGCACAGCCTTCTTATTAAAATGAAACCGTTAAAACTACCTCCGCCATCTTTAGAAGGTTGTGTTTTCATCCGTCGACCAAGCTTTCAACGGACGGACAGATGGAAATATTGGAAGCTTCTGATTGGCTGAAGATCACGTGACTGACGAACGGTCGACTGACGGACGAGACGGATTTTGTAATTCCGACTTTAAACCTAAGTAGGCCTTCATTTGAAAGTAGGCCTATTATAGATGAGTTTCAAACATTCTCAATCTGCAACATTTCATTATAAAGTAGGTAAACGTAACGTAATGTTGAGTTAATTTTAAAACTTAATTTACAAATAAACATTATTCCCAACAATATGTTTGTCATACAAAATTATTTAAGGAACCAAAACACGATTAAGGTATGTGAAAAAAGGTTAAGAAATAAGGTTATGTTTTCGTAACTATGTTTGTTGAATTATTATTTTTCCGTTTTGTTCCATGTACGTTTTATGCCTTTCATTTTTTTGAATACCTCTGAATTTTCGTTAAATATTTGGAATGAAATATTAATGTAAAGCGAGGAATCCCTTACATAACCTATTCCCTACACACGAAACCTGTACTTGAATCACCAAGAGAGCAGACTTGATGAAGTACCACTTACACACGTGAAAAAGCAACGCTTATTTGATAACGAATATTTGTGAAAAACAGTAGAACTTACTTTGTGACTGTGAATACATAATAAGTAATACATACTTATTTGAAGTATACTTCATGAAGCATTGTTTGAAGCCATTACAATAAGCAATATAAGTACTTCTGGCACTATGAATTGAAAACCATGCTTAAGAATAAATATAAGTAGTACTTGTTTCAAGTATTGCTTATATCACCACTATGAATTCCACCCTTATAACCGGCGCGCTTTCAGGTTTAGATTTTGCTCGTTGTAGTCTAATAATACGGAAATTATGTCTGCAAAATATATGATATTATTTCATGTGTTGAAAGCCAAAGGACTGAATGAACTACAGATTTCATTATATACTTTGCTCGTTTACTTTAAGGAGCTAAAGCCCTGTTAGTACTGTTTTTAGCTATGTTCGCAATTTTTATCTCTTTTAATGGCATAAGATAGGTCCAAAGTAAAACGTGTGTCTACAGATACTGGCTGTTTATCTATCGTGGAAAAAGACCGTATCCCTAGAATAGTTATTTACGGAGATACTGGTATTCACGCAAATTCTGAATTTACAGAAAACGTCTTGCTAGCATTGAATAAAGCTACTGCTAGTCCTCTTAGGCGCTGCCCAAAATCTCTTCAGTTTTCACTCACTCGATTTAGGCCTGAAATAAGTGAACTGGCCTGCCCGCATGGGGGTCATAAGTAGAGATGATGGCATATCGCGAAAATGTTTCGTGCCAACATACCCTTGAAAACACTGTGGTTTCTTGCGACATATATGATTGGGTGTTACGTCTGACACAACGTAGCTGTCTGCAGAGCAATAATAGTTAGGGACCCCTGATTTTCGTGAAGAGATTTCTGCAGCAACTTGTTACATTGTCTTAGTTCCAGCTCTGCAGTTCTACTTCTTTGCTAATCGCGGAGTATCTTTGTGTAAAGACGTTTCTCATATGACCGTACCAATCAGACTAAGTTTACTGCGAATAACACGCGTCCATGATTTGCAGTAAAACATTAAGACGCGTGAGAGTTAAATTCAGCCAATCACTGACCATGAAGCAGAACCGCAGATGTGCACACGAGGCACTGAAGCAAACTGATGCAGAAATCTTTTCACCAAAAACAGGGGTCCCTAAAGGCATCAAATATTACAATAACAGGAGGCTTATTGAATTAGTCAAATAGAGCAACAAGTCTACGTACAAGTTAAAGTCAGTAATCTTTTATGAGCTGAACGTGCGTTGAAACCTAGCAAACAGTCAAGTTTTCCCGCGATAAACCATCATCTCTACTTCTAAGTAAGAAAGGTCGTTGGCGGCACAGTTCAAGGTCGGCGGCAGGTAACCTCGCCAGGAATCACGGTACGTTAATCATCAACAACGCGCCAGAGGAGAGAAGACTGGTGGAGGGAGTTACGTCGAGGGGTGGCTATGCAAACATCCCTGAGGGCGGTGCAGGGTGGAACGAGAGAAGGGGGGCGGGAGCCCTGGTATGAGCTGAGCGCGCTAGGTGAAAGAACGACACTCGAGTACGCCATCATTAAAACTGCACGCTCGGCTTGAGATTATTAAAGTTCCTCATACACCATCGTTAATATCGCACACACAGCCTGTGAATACAAGCTCGTAGTTTGCGAGTCAACCACCAGTAATTATGGCGGCACCAGAGTTGAGGGAAAGTATTTCGTGGAAAGTTTTGAAATTTTCCAAACAATTTTTCCTCGTTGAATTCATATCTTGAAAGACAACTGACATATATCCAAAGGGTTGATTAGAATTCATATTTGCATTTTCCATTATGTTAACGTACTGATTCTAGAAAAAATCGTTCATTTCGTTTGTGCAAAAAGACAGATGACTCACAGGAAATTACTAATTTTTAAAGTAACACGTATTGCACGCATTTTCACTCTATTTAAACCTCCTTAGATTAAAAACGAAAATATACATGTAGCCGGTGTTGACCGAGCGTGGTAGTGGTAAAACACTTACCGCGCATTCGGGAGGATCCGAGTTCAATACTCGGCTCCGGCAATCCTGATTTCGGATTTCCAGGGTTTCCCGAAATCACTCAAGGCGAATGTTGGGATTGTTCCTTAAGAGGGCGTGGTACATAATTTAACGCTAAAAGCGTTGATCTATAACTGTAGGTTTCTTGAAGCCAATATGCGAAAGTTAAACAGTAGCAATCCTAGACAATAGTTTTAGCCAACGTTTTAAACATAATTGTTTCCAGAGTTACGAACTTCTGAGGCACAATCTCTGACGCCGGAACCTCGAGCATTTAACTGCGGTGCAAGAGATCACGCGTAATAGATTCGTAATTCTGGATAAATATTTACTTATAAAGTTGGAAAATACCAGTATCTAGGATTGCCGTTGAGTATTCGAAAAAAGCGTAGAAATCAACTGATGTTTTCAGCGTTTATTTATCTACCACGAACTCTTAACAGGCCCTGTGCGACTCATCCCTTCTCCCGTGAGTCTTCAACTAAGGTCATGTGCTGTCCGAGGGCAAATAAAATTAACCAAATAATAGTAATAACAATAACAATAAATATGCCTGGTTTTAAACTGCCTACCACCATTCCCCTGCTAGAAATATATATTTATTTTTTTCGATAAAAACATGAATTGACGGAAATCCTTTTACCCAAAAACCATTAGTTCGGAAACCAACAGGCAAAATTAACTAGCAGAAATAAAATTTAAACAATTCAGCCTATTTTGGTTTCCGGTTGTCAGAAATATAGCCTATATGTTGCTTCCACGAGTGAAAGTTCTGTACGTCCGAAGAAATACAGCATTATGCAAAGAATTGCATATAGGTACTGTTTGGGATAGACTATTGCTATTATACCCACTACGATAGCAATATCAAAACAAATTGTAACATGCCGCCGAAACCAGTATAGGTAGTTCACGAGAGAACTTTTGAAGCCCTTGTTACTTTTCTCTTTCAGTTAATTTATAGTTTCCTGCCACTTTTTTTGTGTAAACCAAGCACTATAATTAATAATCAGTGCGTTATACATTACACTGAACTTAAAATTTCACGTCTAAGACTTCAGTTAATAATATTATTCAGTCATTATTCTAGGCAAGGTTGTCATCATACGTGATCACTTTATCGCGACCCGCCTATATAGATGAGGAGGTTCTTATGACCCTCTAGGGGAGAATAATTATCTACAATACACTGAATGTTTACCGTCACATGCTTAGTTGAATTACTTTTGTATTACTTTGGTATATGCGATTAAGGTACATACTCCAATATAAAATCTATAACAAGTAACCTGAGAATTCTGCGTTATTATTTGACAACAGACTGGACTGCAAGATACTGTGGGCTCATGTTGACTGGCAGTTTGTGTGGAGTGCCTGAAGAATCTCTTCAACCAATGGTATGTCAACTGTAAACTACCCACTGTCCTGCTAATAGCTAAGGTCATCACGTGGAATGTTTTCGAGTGGGTATAGGCCAGTGAAGTCTAGCCAGTCGCCAAATAATAACGGGAAATTTACGTCTCTACCTATTTAATGCATACTATTTCTTTTAATTATTTTTCAGTTTCGATTAATTGCCGCTACGCGAACGCCTCCCGCCTCTTCTACGTACGCACATTATAACATGATGGACTACAGAGCTACGATTGTTACACTTAATTACGAAAAATGTTTAATGAGTGCGTTATTACGCGCCAACCTATATTTTTTGACGCAGTTAGTAGTTAAATTTTTCAACTGTGGTTAAAACTAATGCGTAGGGTACGGTAGTTTTCGCGAAAAGGTTTTTGCCCCACTTTGTTTGAGTGTCTTACATGCACACCTGCAGCTCAACTTTATGGCTATTGGCAGAGTGTTTTGTGCACAGTTGTTACTCATTTGACTGTGCCAATCAGTACACGGATAACGGCCACACATCACGTCTGTGATTTGAGGGTTTAACCTCCACACGCTGGGAGTCACGGCATCCAATCACTGGCCACAAAGCAGAGATGCAGGTGCGCACGTAAGGCACTGAAACAAAGTGCTGCAAGTAATGTGTTGTGGTGTGGCAGGAAAATTTCGCGGATTCAATTACCTGCATGCTAGAATCCATTGTCCTATGCACACCCAAGCCTCGTCTATTCGTTCATTGTCTACTGTGCTACTGAGGAGCAGCTAGTGGACAAATGGTCGGAGCTTGAGTATACACAAGACAGAGCATTCTAACGCGCATGTCATTAAAACCGCGGTATTTTCCGACCCCTACTAATGCGTTCTTTTGTTTCAGGTAAACACAATAAGTAACTAAGTACATAAAAACACATTTCGTTTCCACCACCAATTCTCACAAAATCTAGTGAGATGACTTTATTAGCCAACAAAATAGGCACCGAAGATCTCAACGTCGTCGAAAATTGTTGAATTCGTTACCATTTCAGAAAATTATATTTTATTTTCTGGAAAGTATGTTTACTTGGGAGATTTTATTTGATAAACACTAACATTTTCCTACGCACCTTACAAACGATTAATATGTTTTTTTAAATAATTAGATACATTAATAATACAGTTTTGCAGTAGCAATTTATTTCCCTACTAGAAAAAATGGAAAGCAGAAACAATTTGTTTTAAATGGGCCACGATGCAAGTTTCGACTGCTTCTGGTCGAATAGTCAGTATTTGATAGTTCTCAAGTGGTTCCACAAATGTGTTTGGATACTTTCGCAAACATCAGTTTAACTTCGCATTCTGTCTGTTTGTATCCAGAAAGAACAGGTATACGTTCTGCAAGTAAGAAATCGTCACAAAATATTATATTTAGAGTTTCGTTATTTAAGTCAGCATTCACGTTATAGCACTATGATGTTATTTTATCTGATTGTCAAAATCCAAAATAATCTTCGTCCAACTTGAATGATGAGAAAATTGCAAACGTGTGGACATTTCCCCTACTATACCAATTTAGTTTTGGAATTAAGTTGAATTTCCAAGTCGCGTTCTAATGACCATTACAACACAAATAAAAAATAATTAAAAAATAATTAAAAAATACGACATTATGGTAGCGTATTAATGTATGGCAAAAGTGCTGTGGCTATTCAGAAACGAAACCAGCATTTGTTTTTAAAGGAATTGTATACGTTAGAGACGGTCCTGGCCATCGTTTCTCGCTCGTAGAAATAAATTATCACAGAAAAAAAATGTTTTGTGGTTGGTGAGATCCATAATCCACAAAGCATTTTTTTTTAGTACGGTTGGTAAGTCCTGCCGTTTCTCTTCTGAAGAAGGGAGAAGAAACGAAAATGACAGATCACAAATATCGATTTCAAATCTATCTCTCTCTCTCTCTCTCACACACACACACACAATCTCTCTCTCTCTCTCTCTCTCTCTCCAAATAGTAATTATTTCTGCTTTTGTTGGTAAAATATTTAATTGTTTGTATATTTCAATACAAATAACAATAACAGCAACGAACATAATAATCGATTACTTGTCCTAGTTGCACAACTACGCATATTTAAAATTTAATTTTGCTGCAGGTCAAATGCATTGTTTGCTTTTGGTTTAGAAACATTATGTTCATACCATGTGTTGTTATCTGAAAATTATTTCCAATTTATAATTTTATGATGAATTTTCCAAGGACTAATTTTATTTGCTAATTTGTGTTTTACAACTGACCTTTGTATCCAAGTTCAAATACTTGCGTGTACTTTACTTCTGTTGCTACTGTGGTCAGTCGAAATAAACTGCGGCAATAATTCCTACATTATTTTGTTGTTTAGTAGATCTAAATATACAGTCGATAAAACGTGTTACAGTTAGATTTCAGGTTATGTTCTTTAACAGTTCGATACATGTTTCTAGCTAAATAAATCAATCATGCCCATAGTACTATTTTTTTCTACCTGTTTATAGTCACATTAAAATTTTGAGCGTGTGTTTGAAATTTCGAAGCAACATACGTGTAGGGGAATCCTAATCTCTGACATTTGTCGTTATGTCAATGTTTAAGAAGACATTACTCTACAGTATTATTTTAAAATATTGCAAAATACGAGTATTATTTATGTCGCTAACATGTGTATGATAAATACAACCAATTTTTTTTTAATATCAAATAGTGTGGGTTAATGTGTGAATGATAAACACATGGTGATCTATTTAGATCAAACTAGCTGGTTGTGGAAAACTTGCAATGTTCATTAAATTGTTTGGGTACCCCAGTCTGCCCCTCTACCCAGTTTTGCAATCACCCTCACTCAAATTTGTTTTCTTTTTCTTATTTGGCAGAAATCCTTGCGAGCGCACGCAAAAAAACTCACCAAAGTTTAATTGCAATCGGATGAATGTTAAATGAATGCGTATAATACGAACATACAAACATTCATTTTATGTATATATATATATATATATATATATATATATATATATATATATGTGTGTGTGTGTGTGTGTGTGTGTGTATATATATATATATATATATATATATATATATATATATATATAGTAAGACTGTCAGAACCCGTAGACGTTGCCCTACCAGTGTATATACCTATATATAAGTGTACATTGGTCGTTTTGCGAACCCCCTCCATCATGCTCTATATGCCAGGTATAGAAATTTATGTCCTGCGACGTCATCTAGTGGCGAGATATAGCAAAATTGACATCGCTAAATACTCGCTGTGTCCAAATATCTATGTTCACCAATTTTCACGGCAATCAGTTGGACGGTATTGTAAGTTGATGCACTGCAGCGCCATCTAGTGGCGAGTTAGAATAAAATGTTTAGCATAAAAAATCCATAAAATACATAATGTTTTTGAATATATCGCCGTAGTGGAAGGAATCACTAATATTATATTTTGTAGTATGTGGTACAATAGAAAGTAACTTTATTTATGTGTGTATTAAAATCCGGAGAGACTGCAGGTGGAATTATTCAATAAAACTAGTTCAAATGCTTCCACAGCCGACAGACTACATCGTTTGCTAATCCGTAAATCTAGGCTCATTAAGAAATTAAAGAGCCACAAAAATGAAACTCCATAACAACACAGTGACAGCAAACACGTAAACCCACTAGAAATAGTATCTAGACTGCATTGTCAGAACTTTAGGGTAATGGCCCCGAAGCTGAGAAATACACTGCTAAATGGAGGTTTGGATCGGAGAATGGGTCATCTTATGCGAGGAATTTAATCCCATCTGCTAGTAAATTCTTGCTGAAATGTGTGAGGGAGAGGCCGATAGCATCTGGCAGCAAGCAGCGAGTGGTTTTGGCACGTCGCGCCGAGATCGTAAATATGGGCGCAGCGAGTGAACGTCCCGCTGTGAGCATAATACACGGCCGCGGGAGTTACCGCAGACCTCCTGCTGTCTGACCTCACTATAAACTGTTATATTAGCTCATGTCAGAGAAACACAGCGAGTAGCCATAACCACCCCTCGCAACACACATAGTCCTTCCTGCCTACCAGCACTTGTTCCTTTTATATTCATTAGCACGAGCGCAACAACAAGGGGGAGAGTAAATTACCCCCCTCCTCAACCTAGTCTTCTGAAGCCTTGAAACAGGGGCAATAGTTAAACAATCCACCGGTTTAGATACAGTAATTGTACACGTTCTATATTTTATTTTAATAGTAATTCATTATACAGTAGGATTTGTTTTGAAAGAAAGAGTCTATTATCCAAGGGTGACCATTATTTCCCGTGAAAGGTGAATATTAGAATAGCAGTTATTACGTTTGCCCCCCCCTTCTTTTTTTTAAATTTGTGTTGGGCCCCTATTCCTAAACATACATCAAACACGTTGATCACATTTCTAACAATCATACATCAGCCGAAGCTCTGCATGCAGCTCGGCCAACCTTCGCCCTCGATGAAAACGTAGAATTATTTTCTACGTACCCAAACAAAATGTTTTAATTTAAATTTTTCCCGCGTTTTTGTTTTGTGGCTGTGGTATTTTTTTAGTCACACGCCAAGTAGTGCGTAAAAGTGTAAGTTGTAGACTTGTAAAAAAAAAAAAAAAAAAAAAAAACACGGCGTGAAGTTGTATGGTTGGTTTAAAAATACCGAAGATGGAAGCGCATATACGTAGTGTAAATAAAGTTACGCTGGGTGCTCTAGCATCTAGAATTTTTAAAGCATGATTAAATACATACAGGATCGTTGTTAATTCTTACTATCTTACAGCCCTTAATTTCTCGTAGGCGTATATTTAAAACAATTTGATCGAGCGTGCCTGAGAAACTTAACTTCAGCAGGTTACTTTTCAAAAACTGTTTATAAGACATAATATATAGGTAGAGCCACGATTTTATGGCGAAAAGATTTTTGCAACATTTGGTTTCAATTCATTATGTGCACATCTGCAACTCCATGCTATATCGTCTGTGATTGAATGAATTTACTGTCACTTGCTTTGACAAATTACAGACGTACGGGGTCACAGTACTCTTATTTTGATTGGTGCAGTCAAATGAGAAACTTGTCTGAACAAAGACATGCTGCCAATAACCTTGTAGCAGAGTTGTCGTTGTGCACACAAGGGAGTGTAACAAATTGGGGCAAAAATCTTTTCGCGACAAAATCGTGGCCCTATATATAGGATGTTGAATAATTGCAAGTCAATATTTTGAAGGAACCATCGTCACATCTAGAGGAACAGTGGACAGAAAATGCACAATTTCTGCAGTACAGCTCACAGTACATTATGCACGGTGCATAACGTGCGCTCCGTTATGTTACTGCGGAATGTCATTGCAGCTAGTATTGGTATCTACATACTAGACGAGACGTACATATTTGACTAGACGGAACGCATTGTGCGATATAGCATGCCACGGAAACATTATTTAGCTCGTGCCGTGCACTGTAAGGTAAAAGTAAGATAAGTGGGCTTCACGTCTCGTCGACAGCGAGGTCTTTAAAGACGACGACACACAACGTGGTACAAATACAGGAGCTGGGAGAGAGTCGGCCATACTCTTCGTTAATGAACCATCCCATCGGCACCGCAAAACCACGGGAAATCTAAATCAGGATGACTTCCGAATGTGAACGTGTTACCGTAGTGCCACCTCGCTCGGTGCACTGCAAGTACAGTAACGGCACGTTCTCAGACCTATGTTAATTAGTACAGATGATTGATGGTTAGAGAAATGAAAAATTCGCGTTTTCGTTTATACACAAGACGGACTTCAAGCAATTGGCAGTTGGTATATTTTGACACATCTTACAGGACGCCGAGCCAATAACAAAGAAGCAACTAAATGCAGACCTACAGCGAGCAGCCAATGAACAGCTGTAATTTGCTTCAGTAAACATGTAGTTTTGAAGGCGAATTTTTGCGGTCACTATTGATGGTACATCGCGAAAAATTGTTGTGCTAACATAGCCTTGAGAACACTGACACAGCGTAGCTGTCTGCGGACCAATAATAGGCAACACATATTACAATAGCGGGATTTTTATTGGCTTAGTCAAATAGGGTAACAGCTCCATGTACTGGGAAAAGCTAGTGAACTTTTGATGTGCTGATCGTACTTCGAAACCCAGCAAACAGTCAAGTTTTCCCGTGATAAACCATCATCTCTATCAATTAGTAATAACCAGAAAATGTCACGTTTTGTTTTGGGTACAGGCTAGAATTCAAACAACTTTTAAGTTCGTGGTACTTTCGCATTTAGTTCTTGGCTTATTTGACACATTCTAGAGGGTCCTAAGCCAATGATAAAGAAACAAGTCAATGCACACTATCTTGTGCAATTACTGTATCAACAATCATCCAGTGATCAGCTGTTGTTTGTTTGAGTACATATATACCTTTGGAGGCTACACTGCAGGGCAGTGACCCCGCGGATTTTTCCGGACTCATCAATAAAACAGTTTTTGTTCCTCTAGCTATGAGGATTGTAATTTTAACGCGCAATACGGTTGTCGATCCGTATGTCCTGAGATGCAGTGGTGAGGAGGGTGGATGAAGTTGTGAGGTTTCCCGGCCAGCAGGGTAGTCGCAGTTTGCCACGTAACAGGACTAGGCAGGGAGGGGGACGGGTCAGGGTGAGTTTCGCACAGGAGGGCTGCCTCTGTCAGGTCACGTGCAGAGAGGAACACGTGACCCTAGCGCGGCTTGCGTCACTACCTTCCCCTCCCCGCCAAACAACATCGCGGGTAATTAGTTGGTCCGAGAGGGGAAGGGGGTTGGTCTGTTGTGGACACTACTACAGCAACACAGACACAAGGCGACAGGCGCATAGCTGACAATGTCACAACGCGGATTCCTTTATTCATTCCCTCTCTACCTGCCTTGAAGCCTATCCCACGAGTGGGTTAATTTTTCTGACGGCTGGTAAAGGTCAGTTTAAAAACTAAACCCAATAAGATTATCCCTATGTGAAAAAATGAGCGAATGAATGTGAAAGGATGTTAACAACAGTTACAACCCTAGAAATCACATTCTGATGCACAATGGACCCCAGAATGTAAACAGCTACGTTTTATAAACAAAGCAAAGTTTATAATTAAAATTAAAAGAACTCTGTATACCTGACACCTTCACTGTAGATGGATTTCCAACATCCTCTATTCCACCACTAGCTGTTCATTAAGGTTAATGTGTATTGAGTATATTTGTACAGTTTGTCATCAATATTGTAGTCTTGCACACTCACAACTTGATGTGTTCTACATCTAGTATGTATAATGGCTTGTTCATTCTTAAGAATAAAGGATTGTCTACTTGAACTATTACTTTGAAAAAAAAAATACCCATTATTTTTTATTATATATTGACGTGTATTGTTGTTTATAATTGTTTTGGTTTTTGTGACCATTATGAATTATGACTGACATGTTCCATTCTCAGTGTGTTTTATAACATTGTGAAGGGCTTCTGTAATGAAATGAAAGTCAAATCAAAGGATAACCACGCTGATATAGTCGTCAGAAAAGTGCACTTGGTTGTAGGGCAGACTATTGTAACACCGCTTACAGTGATTTGTGTGCAAGTTGTTGATATGTCCAGCACTCGCTTTCGACGACTTCACTCAATATTCACAGTCATAAACAAAGTAGGTAAATTACATTACACGTGCATATGTGCACGCATGCATACATACGTACCTTGCTGCAGTACTCTGTGGCCTGGCCTGGCTTATTTATCTCCAGTCACTCTAGTCAATGATAAATGTTTTGCCAACTATGATTAACTCAAAATACGCTTTTCTATAGTTTTTGCGATAATTCTTTTTCAAGCTTAAACTAGAGCAGATATCCCAAACATATTCGGAATTTTTTAAAAATATGTTTTGCAGTGCTAGCTAATTTTTTTCAATATAAGAAATTATACTGTTTCCACTAGTAAGTCAGTTAACAAAATTTTTATTAATTACATCATTACGTAAAACCATAATATTTACTATTGTGAAAAATATCAGCCAACATGGTGGCAGCCAGTTGAAACAAAACTGCCAACGAAAGTTTTTATTTCTGCTTTCGTTTAGGCTTAAATATAATCTTCGCCAAAACAATATAAACAGAGGAGGAAGGCATAGATAGAGACACTAATATCCCGCAGGGATGGACAAACACAGCACCTAGTCCTGAACCCGGGGAGCTAGCATTAAATGTTTTATCCCCTATCGATAATCGAACCTGGAATCCTTAGCCCCTCTGGCAAGGAGCTTTAACCATTGAGCCAAGCGGTCGGAAGTGTCGATAAGTGACATATATTGCAGTAGTACAGTCGATAATCAGCTTCGACAAGAGAGGTTCTTCATCGACAAGGCACCTCCTGCAGGTCTTCGTAACATCACACCAACTACAAATTATACAACGTACGTATATATTACTATATCTGGTATTCCTACTGACTATCGTAACCTACTCCATTAGAAGGCCATTTTGTCACGAATAAGTTCATTTGAACAGATTTGCGTTAACGAATAAATCTAACTTAGCTTGTTTCATAAATAATGTTATCACACGGGAATTTTATTCCTAGACATTGTCAGATATTTGATCCTCTTTTTTAGCAGCTAACAAATTCATTAAAGTCTTTTCCATGCAGTAAAAATATTAAATAATGGACATGGATCTTACTATTTTAAGGAAATGGATATCTATAGTAATAGAAAAGAGAGATATACAGGGTGGTCCTGAACTACAGGTACGAACGCAGAGAAATGATTCCTTATGAAAAATAAAGTAGGACATATGCAGGACACTTTGTACCTAAGTGTAATATTGTGGGAGTAATGAGCCGCAGAATATCGAATTTGAAAATCGTATTTATTTTAAATATCGGAAACAGAATTATGTAAAACGACAATACTCTGAACATTGATTTGTGTTACAATAGTCTTCAAACCCACATCAAATGCTGATTGATACCTTCAGCCATTACTAAAAGAACAAGGGTGGCCACCCTATATGCGGACAAAACGTTTGTGCCATCGGGATAGTGGAACATTTGACGATGTTTTATTGAGTAATGCGAGCTTTGTAATAAAAATGGTCCTCTTATTGCAACTGTCTAGGGCTCATAGTTTTCGTAAAAAATGCACGCGAAGCTTTGGCTGAAGCGATAGAGTACCAGGAGAGCATAGGCAATACTGCGTACATTGTGTTTGGAAGTGTTCAATTGTTTTATCCAAAATGGGTTAGAAAATATTACATACGAAAAATATCGTACAGTAACTTGTAAGGGAGATATCCACCCTTACAAAGCGACGTTTTACCGAACGAAAATTAAATCTAACAGACAATAAGAAAGGTGTTGTGAATGATTACATTGATCGTAAATATTTGCACAGCCACTATTGTGGTGTACAACTTAGAGAAAAACGAGAGTGTGGTACGGTCCTACCAATGTGTGTGTAACATGTAGGTATTTTGTATTGCTTTCCAAAGATGTAATACAAATGCATAATTAAGTCACCTTCACGCAATATGTTTATGTGAACTATTTGGTTTCCGAAGTTGAAGTTCCCGAATACGGACAGGGGATTGGAAAGTCGCTGGTCTTCCTGTCTCGAATTGTAATGTCATGTTCGTTTCGACTTCAGAGAGTTCTACGTCTCATAGTCTCATCAGGTGTGCAATTTAGCACTCTGTCCCGTTAAGAGGTGAGAATCGGTCGGAGACCAATAGCTGGTATCTGTCATGTTCGAGAGTGCGTCTTTAGGACGTGTGTGCTCCGCACGATACACCACCCGCTACGGTGGGAATATAGCAATTGGAAATCCCAATTCGTATCCTAAACCGTAAGGCCGTCCAAGGATAAGAATGACGTACTCGTGCTTCGATCTTCTTGGATCTCTTCAGGTAAGGGCAGGTTGCAGATTTCAGCAACCACTTTACGACGCGGTTTACAGATTTTCGTAAACTTAGAGGTTGGCGTGAAAGGTACAAGAAACTTGACACCTTTGATTACATACCGCCAAGAAACACGGTTTAACAATTCCTCCGATTGCAGTGCAACTAGATGAGTAGTGAGTTGTGCGTGCGTCCGCGAAGGTTTCTAACAAACACACACACATATATATGCATATGTGTGCATATATATTTATATATGTATATATAGGAGGGGCACACAAAACGTGGCAGGGGCAGAACAGAGTACACAAAATTTCAGCGAAGAATTAATTAATTAATTTGTCTGTATTTCTAAGACGGTGATTGATGACCCTTAAGATGGTTTTGATTCACTTATAATGTCCAAAAAACCCTTTGCTTCAGAAATTTTTTAGAAAATTTAAAAAAATGCAATTTATTTACCACTTCTAATTTTACTATCAGTATTAATAGTTTAGTTACATAAAGTTTTAAGTGTCGCATTTTTTATCAAAAACTTATATTATTAATTTTTTAAATACATTTTTGGAACACTGTAGTTTTTGAAAACGTATTGAAATTAAAAATGCATATTATTTGTATGAATTACTTAAAATAATTTGGAATACTAAACAGAACTTTCGCACGACTCATTTTAAGATCACACGGTCGAACTTGCTGCCATCAAAATCAATAATTAAAAAGTATATTTCTTAATTAACGAACCCAACAAAACGCGGTAGATAAGCCAGAGAATAAGTTCCAATGGAAACATAAACTACAAAACAAGATGGGTGGTAAAAGCACATGTCACAAGTGGACCAGGGCAGCAAGTCTGCTACTAGTTCAGCTAGAGCTCTGTAAGTTCAACTAGACGCGTCCATTAAGCCGTCACAAGTGATTGCACTCGCGGCATTTAACTGAAGACACCGCAGCAACGTTCATATTTGTAAGAAGCATTGCTTCCATAAGACCGCATTTACGACTTCCTTGCTTTTACGATTAGAGCGCAGGGAACTTGTGCGGTTAAAATCATCTCCGCAACTTCAGTCTGTGTTAGTTCCGAGCTGACCAGCGGAGTCAGTGGGACAGTTATCTTTACTGCCGTCAGTTAGGTAGGAAGCTTGATGGGTGGTGTTGTGGGTAGGGGAGGGTGAAGTCAACTGAGAGAATGGTCCTCCCCTGCGGAAGTAATCGAAGGCCAGTTCCGAGAGTGGCTAGTGAGAACTGTCCTACATCCAGACCCTCGCCCTAGCTTCCGCCTTCTCTCCCACCCTTCCACTAGCCCGTTTATATACACTTGCGTGTCAAGAGAAAACCTGAGAACTCTCTGTCCCAGCTCAACGACAGGCCACTCAGCCTTATGTTATTTGTAGCATATATATGTGTGTATATATATATATGTGTGTATATATATATATATATATATATATATATATATATATATATATATATATATATATATATATATATATGTGTATATATATATATATATATATATATTATATGTGTGTGTGTGTGTGTACACACTTATATCTAGAGACAGGAAATTTCGCGAAAATATTTTTGCAGCACTTTGTTTCAGTGCCTTACGTGCGCACCTACATATCTGCTTCGTGGTCAGAGATTGGATGCCTTAACACCCAGAGTGTGGAGGTTAAACCCGCAAATCCCAGACGTGATGTGTGGCAGTTATCCGTGTACTGATTGGCACAATCGAATGAATAACGAATCTGCACAAACACACTCTGCCAATAGCCATGAAGTTGAGTTGAAGGTATGCACGTAAGGCACTGAAACAAAGTGGGGCAAAAATTCCTGTCCCTAGTTATATCGTAAGTGTGTTAATCAAGCATAGAGTGCCTGATTATCACACACATGGTGTACTGACAATTGGTTGTTCTTGCATTAACCCACACACACACACACATATATATATATATATATATATGTGTGTGTGTGTGTATGCACATATAGGTGTGTGTATGTGTGTGTCTATATATATATATATATATATATATATATATATATATATATATATATACACACACATTCTTTTTATTTCTAATAAGAAAATAGTGTGTCGGTTATATGTGTTAAGTTATAAAACGAGAACATGAAACAAACGGAAACCTGAATATTGGGAAGGGTGAGATAAGAGTAAATTTTAACTGAACAATTAATTTAACAAACACAGCTGACATTGTCGAATTAGCCGGTGGTAAATTTCATACATTAATAATTAAGTAAATATTTTACCAAAATGCTGTAGGAATGTCAAAGCTCGTGTCGCTCACCATATCGCCATACCTTCAAAGACGTCCATCGATAAATCTCACTCCGCTTCTTAATCGAGTCTACTGCGCCCTCAAATTTTTCAACAGAGACATTCGCCATGCTTATTTAAACTGGTGACCACAATTACCACTTTCATTACAGCATTACGAAAATATGCACAGACACACTATTTGAACACGTGTATGACTTCGAGGAGACAAATTATTGCCATTCATTTACTTGAAAATTAAAATTTTTAAATGTGTTCGAAACTACGTCACATTGCATTCTCGCAAACACTGATTTTTGAAGTGTAAAATCTAAACATTTCGTAAACTTTACAAAGATTTTCTTTGTAAAATTATTCGTTTATAAAGTTACATAGATAATGTTTGTAACACTGCAAAAATTTTCTTGCATAAATCGACGGTTCCAGCGCTGTAAAAATGGGTTTTAACAAGGCAATGCGGGTTCGATCCTGAGTGAAACCACAATTTTTCTTTATTTCAAATAAATTTCGTATAAATTTTATTTAGTCAAACGTTCGTTAACAAATAAATTAGGTGTCACTATTAAAGTAAAACGGGTATTTAAAATTTATTTATTTCTCCTTATTCCAAATACAAATACAAGGCTATATCTAGTGATATTACAAATTTACAATTTGTACTTTTTCGTAGGACAACCGTTGTAGTTTTACAAGGAACTTCTTTGGAAACTGGGTTTCCAAGGATTTTCTGTATAAAAGTACAAACAATTTTACAATTTTCATATATTTCGTAACTCAGATTAAAAAAAACACTCCCTACATTTCTGACGTTTCACTTCCCCAAAAATTTTCCTGACTTTCCTCGGTTTTCCAAGTTTTGCTTGGGGAACTGACACCCTAACATGCCTCGGGGAAGCCGTTCAAAATAAAACTTTTTTTCTTAAAGTCTAATTTCATTTCCAACTATTTTAACTCTTGAAGCTCGCAACTACCTTCGCGATATGTTTGAAGAATGAGAGGACTTAACCGAGTTGTACGAAGTTTTATGCGATTTTATGACTGTTGTTTTATGTAGTAACTTTGAAAATAATATATTGATTTCAAGTAATACGTTACGTGGTAATCAGTCTCACGTCTGTAATTAAAGTGAAATATTTTTTCAGCAAACTATACGAATGCAAGAGAAAAATTTCAAACACACGTTAGTATTTGGCAATGATGACTAGGTAAAAAGGGGCAATTACTATAGAAATCAATTTAACTAATCGAGAGATAAAATGCTAGGTATATTCGGCCCATTAAGGTTGCCGCCTGACCAGGACGCTGGGCGGTGTGCAGCTTCGACATAAAAGTGATGTACGTGATATTTTTGAGTACGTTATGTGCCTTTGTACCAATTTTATTTTCTTCACTGATCTTTAAAGCGTAGTTGCTTGCAACCGAAAATGGCGAAAATATGTGGTTTTGCGGTAGTTTTTAGTGATCAATAGCTTGGCGTACAATACTTTCAAAGTCATATACACGTACAACAAAACATTGTCTCAAATATTGTGTCACAAATTGATTGTGTCACTACCGGATATCTATTAAAGGACAACTATCGGCCAGTTTCAGTGACTAGCGCCTTTAGTGACCAGAGTGAGGCGTAATGCGCGTGCTGTGTTGTCATAATCTCTCGGTACTTCCTCACTTCGGACAAGCAAAATACGTCCACCCAGGGAGGCCACGTTACGTAATTACTGACATTCTGGTTCAACTTAGCCAAGTAGTATGTAACGGACTGCTTCGGAAGAAAACAATCATTTCTGTACGCAGCTTAACAATGTGAAGAACATGAAGTTGTCGTTTTGCAAGTTGATGAATCTGTTAGTCGCAAATATAATTTATTTGTTTCCGACTTATTTTTAAGAGGAAAAAATTATTATTTTAAATTGTAAAAACAGTAAAGTTTATAGCTACGAAATTTTTTTGTATGAATTATGGTATATCTAAGATAATTTTACCATATATATATCTATATATACACACACACGTGTATGTAGTACTACGAGTGAGTGTGTGGATATGTATGTGTATGTGTATTTTTTTTTAATTAGTCTTTACTTAATAACTGCGAAACTTTGGCAGAAGGCACGTAGAAGTAAGCAGAAGATATTTCTTTCAAATCGTCTGCGAACGTTCTACAATCACTCAAATACCAACTTCATACTTCGTTTAGTTATTAGCATCGGTACGTATTGTACTCGCATACTTATTAAGAAACAGGTTTTATATCCTTGACAGTCTATTCTTTTGTTTATTGGTTTGGCGTAGTTTCAGTTCACGTGTCTGTGGTTCAATACGCAACTAAGTTAAGTATTTGCTCTTGGTTGGAGTTTCTTCGCTAGCCTCCAGCAAGACACCGGCGTAGTTGTAACTGGTAACAAAAGACGTGAGAGTGACGAAAGTGTCTCCAGACAGTTCTCCTGCACGAATATCTCCGGAGTGAACGTCATCTTGTGTTGTCGAGCGGACGATATAAAACCGTTGGGGCCGGCTGCCTGTTGAAATGTTGATGGCAAGGATTGTGGAGAAGAGTTTCCCAGATCAATATGACCTCTGCTCTCTGTAGCCAGCCCAGGTTGTTCGCAGCGCGGAGTGCGTGCTTGTGGCAAGGGAAGGGGAGAAGAAGGACATTGGACGTTGGTGTTGGTAAGCCTATAGGTGATTCGGAATAAAGTGAACACTCAAAAAAGCCCTGATTAATTTCTATTTACTGCCAGTTTATATATTTCCGCCGAATGTAAACATGAATATTGCCACGTGCTTTTATTTACATAGGGTCGTGCAATGTTTACAACTACATTAAACTGCTCCGATAAATGTTACCTACAATATCTACTCATTAAATGCACGGGGGCTAAATATAAGATGTAATCAAAAGTAATCTTAATTATAAATACCTGCGAGTTACCGTCTTATAATACTGGTTTCTGTCCATCGATTAATTTATATAACACGCACTATTACCGTTACGAATTTCGTAAATACGGGCATATTTTATTAGAATTTGTAACTCAAAACCGCCACTAAAAACAAGCATGACACACTTAATTCAAGAATTCAAATTTCGTTCAGTTCTACTCCCACGAACAACGACGACGCATTTCAGGAACAATAAATAACGTATTTTCTTAATGTGTGAAATAAAAAGTATGTTGTTTCTATACTGGCAAACATAAAACATAATTTACATAATATCGATAGTTTCACATTATTTGGCAATGGTAATCATAGTAATTTCCAATACTTTTGAATGTGTATATACGCACAACGGACAAACACGCGCAATTGATGCAACTTGACGGAGCGGCGAAAAAACGGCGATAACCTAACTCTGATGCCACCTGTCAGTGGAATTTTGAACTGTCTGAAGCGCGGAGCAAGCTGTAACGAGCAAAATGACCTGAGGTCGGTGATAGCGACACATTCTTCTGGCGCCAATCGAGTCTAACTATACTGTAAGTAGGAATGTAAATAAGATCATAAATAATTTATTTAGAAGTATATTAAATACAGAGAGGTCGATTTTATCTGATGTTCTTTCGTTAATGGTGTATTCAAATAGGAAAATTCACGGAACTGCATGCGATGAATCGCTACCAACCATACAAGCAGTAAAGTAATTCTTGTTAGTGGTGCAGTAACGGCTAGTGATTTTTTTCAAAGGTTAAATTTTTAGTGCTCACTTTATCCCTAATGACCAATAAGGAGAGCACAGGGTCGCACTTGAACAAACACGCCTCTGGTGGGATACTGCCAGGCAGGGTTGCCAGATGGCAGGAAATTTCCCATTTTTCGGGAAATTTCGTTAGTCGGTGGGAAAAAAGGAAAAACTAAAAAAAAACTGGAATTATTAAACATTCCCATTATTTACTAAAAAAAATTTGTGTTTCTTAATCAATGACTAGGGCCACGATTTTGGTGCGAAAAGATTTTTGCCCCACTTTGTTTTGGTGACTCACGTGCACATCGGCAGCTTTGATTCATGGTTATTGGCAGCGTGTCTTTGTTAAGACACGTTTCTCCTTTGACTGCACCAATCAGAATAAGATTATTGTGGCTCCTTACGTCTGTAATTTGCCAAGGCAAGAGAGAGTTAAATTATCCAATTACGGGCGATGTAGCAGACCTGTAGACGTGCACATGACGCATCGAAACCAAATGTTGCAAAAATCTTTTCACCATAAAATCTTGGCTCTGTAGTGACATTTATTTTGCTAAGTACACATTATATAATTTCAATAATTCTATGCTGTACATCCTCTTTAATTTGCATTTGAATTTTCGTACAGATGTTTTAGCTTTCACGAGATGCGTGATGCTTTGCAACAGATAAGACACTATAAAAAAGTAATAATATAAGTAATCTTTATTCGAAACATATTCTTTGAAGATAGTTAAAATGCCGACCATCTAGTTCAATACGTCTGGTGCTGTCGAAAGAAAAGCAGTGCAGGTAATGTCAAAAGTGTATCTTCCAGGGGATTTTTTTTAACTATCATTCTGACCAACCTTTCTTTTCCTCTGTTTTTTCACTCATCAATACATGTTATAATATGAATAAACACATGTATATATGTATGTATATATATGTGTGTGTGTATATATATACATGTATAAACATATGTAGATATATGTGTGTATTATTATTATATATAAATATATTTAAGTATATATAGTATCCATAATGGGGGAAAAAGGGAAATCTTGATCAACTTGGTGGGAGTTTGAAGGTTTTTTGATCTGGCGACACTGCTGTCAGGTCCACAAAGAATGGAAGAAGAGTCGACACTCAATCTTTGCTTCTAGCGCTATTGGTATTCTTGTTTTAGCGCCCACTGTACTGTAGCAGTCACTCTCCTCCCACCAAATTTGATCCCCGACGGAGTCGGTGCCCGGATTTTCGCCCGAGGTAACTGCGCCGGACAATGACGCTGGTGGGTGTGTTTTCTCGGGGATCTCCCGCTTCCTGCTCATTCCTGCGCTTCTCCATTGTAGGGCCTCGTTCCATGTCATCCTCCAGGGCAAGCAGATGCCTACAGGCACACAGTCATGAGTCCGCGTTCAGTATACGACATCCTGGCCCTCAGGTACCCTACTCATACGATATTTATTTATTATTGTAATTATCACCGTTATTATGGTTACTACAATTATTACGTCCTGAAGTGGTGCAGCCATTTAGAAACAAGTGAATAGCTTAAAAGTATCAAATTTTCAGATCCGAAAAATTATTTTCTAAGAGTATTATCGTGTTATGACGAGAAGGGGCTGTGATATGTATCAAGGTAACAGACATGTATGAACAGTTTTACGTATTGATGTTCAGTACAAACTCCACCTTGTGAAATATTAAATCTCTCGCAGAAGTTTATTCAAATGACTTTATACATTATTCTCGGAATTGGGCGTAGTTTCAAAAAGACTGTAGCAAGTGAAGTATCAGTATTTTTGGAACCTTCTTTAGATATTTTGTTCAACGATTTTTTTTTTAAGTTAGTTTACCTTTGCCCTCAGTTATCTTTCACATTACTGTTGTTCTTACTACTGCATATTATAACTCACTAAAGAAATTTGTGTAGAACAAGAAGAAATTATGCCGATATTTGTAGGCGAAAACTGCACATCTGTAAACCTGGTGTTGATTGGTTGTTATTAATAAAAAAATTCAACTTCATTGAACTAACCACCCGACTGTCGTGTACTTACTTCAATTAAATAATTTAAAGCTTACTACACTTTACGGAATAATCAAGAATTCAGTCGTGTCATAAATGTATCGATCTGAAAATCAAAATTTAGGTCACATTTTCATCATTTGTATTTTTTTATATAATTGCATTGTTGTCTTCACATTTCTCAATAAGTATACATGCATTTAAATTTAGGTTACGGTTAATGTTTTTGTTAAGTCTATGTTGTTTATTATAATGTGAATAAAACACTATTAAAACATTTTGCATTATTTTTAATCATGTTTACGTAACGAGTTTAGCCTAACAACTAATTCACATTCAGATCGTTAAATCTGATGTTGAAATGGTTATTTTTTAAACAAATTATTCATAGTCAATAAAGAAATTATTGTAATAAATATTTTCTAATTACTTGAGTAATTCTATATACGTTGATTAATGATTAACTTTTATGTTTAAACAGTCTGTCTATTTTAATCTTGTTGAGTTATTTACTATCGTAAAATTAAATTTCATCTAAAAAATTCCGTATTTGTTGGCATTTGAGGTATCGGGAATAAACTAATACATTTATTTAATTTGCTTTGTAAATTTAGTTAAATATCCTCATTCTGTATTTTAGAAAGGATAGTTTAAAATGTCTTCAAGGATGTCACTGTCATATATATTCACCAAATTCATAGATCTACAGTGTTTATATTATTTAAAATGAATATTTACAATCTTAATAAACACAGACAATCTTAGCGTTATTATTGGAATATTTTGAAGACAGTTGACAGTACAGTATTTTGGGACATATATTATTTTCTATATTAATTGCTAACTCACAATGATTAGTTAGATTCATATACTCAGGAAGCGTAAATTAGTTAAGAGTACACCACTCACGTAGTATTTAACATTAGTTTCGGTTATTAATATTGTTGTGTGCCATGAACCTGGAGGCCGGTGGTCGGCGGCTGTTTCGTAACACTTTGTGGACTGGCCACTGACTCACAGGATGGGCGGCTACGTGATGGAAGACACACCGAAGCTACGTCATAGATACCTGTCTCAACTGCGTCTTAACCCTACGAGGGCGGCATACGTGACTCAAGTCATGTCCGAAACATGTGGTAACGTTTATTTTTAGACCCATGTAATTCGGGGAACCCCTGGAGTTTGGCCGGAGTATATAAGGGCTGAATCGACAAAATCGGGGACAGTTCGCTATTGGTCGTGCTAGAAGAAGGTGCTGTGCTTGTTGAGAGAGACTGGTGAAGACATCTTGGTGACGTCAGAGTCTACTGTGAGGCGGCTACCTTCGGAGCAGTGTTGGGCGAAACAAGAGGACTGCTGCGGCGGGTTGACGAGAGAAGAGGAGGTGCGCGACGGGAGTCGAACCGAAGACCTCAAGAGTGAAGACAGCGGTGCACCCGGGGTGCTGCGCAGCACACGGCGATTCATCACCACTGCAGACTATTAAGGTTGTACACTGTCACTATTTGAGAGACTGTTGATGGGAATGAATTTTAATGTAATTTGTAGTGTTTAATTGATTGATGGTAGACATTCTTTGTGCTTTAATTGTCAAAGTTAATTAATGTGTCTGTGACACAGGAGTAATTGTGTGCATAACTAATTGTGTTGTGAAAGTTATAGTTGATTGTTGTTTGTTTTTTTTTTGTAAGCTTTGTGAACTAGTAAATAAATAACTTAATTCAACTCTTTTATTTCTAATTAATAGACCTCTATCCCAAAAGAACTCATGGGAATTGCCCACATGAAAAGTTTTTGCTCAAACTTGTAACAATATTTTTCACTTCACAATTTACAGTTTATATATATATATATATTAATATAGTAATAAATCATTGACTTCATGTTAAAATAACGGTTGAAGACTTAAAACACCCTTTTAAAAAGTTAGCCTCTTAAAAAATTATTTTTAAAGAAAAAATATATAACTAGAGATGATGGTATATAAGAGGGAAAAGTTGACTGTGGATTTCAACAAACATATAGCTTACCAGAAGATTACTGGATTTAGCTTGTTCTTGGAATTGTTACCCTTTTTGACTGAGCCATTAAGATTCCCGATATTGTAATATTTGATGCCTATTATTGGTCTGCAGACAGCTACGTTGTGTCAGAAGTATATAATCGAATCACGTATGTTGCAAGAAACTACAGTGCTTTCAAGTGTATGTTGGCACGAAACATTTTTGCGACATACCGTCATACTTAGCTATAACTTATTAAAATTAACTATTTTTATTTAATAATGTTACAAGTTACTGTCGTGAGCACAGCCAGATTCGATAGAGATGAATGATATAATATGAGGAGAGTAAGGGGATATGGAATACCATTTACATATCTGGTAATAATGCGTGATGTAAAATGTTTTGATGATAGATCGAAACATTATTGCAAAGACAATTTAATGCACTAAATACTAAAATTTACAACATAGCTCTAAATATAGCAAGAAAAAGTGTAAAGTCATAAACAAAAGAAACTATAAAGGCCAGGGGTTATGGAATAGGGTTGGGGTTATGGAATACCCCAACAGACATGTATACAGACAAACACTATGAGCAAAAATCGCAGACATAAACATACTTTTCGCAACCAGAGCATTCGACATGAGCCCACATCTCACACAACATGCGCTGAACCCACTCTTCCCCCTTGACATCATCGAAAACCTAGAAGAACAAAAAATACATTCAACACTAGTGTCATCAGGTTGATGTTCCTTTGTTGGATAGTCATCGTCACTAGAGTTGATGAGTTGGACTTCAACAGAAGAATTAGAGGAAGAAGCACTTTCAATGGGCTATGACCTCTTAGAAACTTTAACTCTATTAGATGTCTCACTTTGACAACAGTGCTTCTTTGTAGGAACCTTCTTCTTAGATGCTCGTCTCTTCAGAAACACTTCCAGGTTCTTCTTATATGGGGAAGATGTTAAGATTTGTGACGAGCATTTAGGCTGGCCCCGTCGAGAATATTTTCCTCTCTTTGATCTGTTAGGTGGTGGCGAAATATCATACGGTGACAATGTAGCAGGTGCTGTCGATGGACCTGAAACAAAAATACATGTTTTGAAAATCTGATTCCTGACTCACGAACTACAGGTATAGACTAACTACTGAAGGTGTTTTATTCATTCTTTACTGATCTGCCACAGGTTCTAATAGTCCAGCGATATCGACAGATTTTTCTCCCCGTTTCTGCTGCACTGCACCTCCCTGGTGTTGCTGAACTGCACCTCCGGGATGTTGCTGCACTGCACCTCCCGGATGCTGCTGTTTATTTTGACCAGTGTCTTCTTTACCATATTCAGCAGCAATGTAGACGTGCTCTTTAAAGATGTGTCTAATTGGAGGGAATACACCAGTAACTCTAAACCCATTGACAGCTATTTCACCACTTTGCACCTTCAGGTAGGCACGTCCAAACAGTTCTACAATGTCATACGGTCCCAAGTTTCTGTCATTCTTGCGAAGCCACTTGCGTATTTCCTCACTGTAGTATGTCTTTTGAACGGACCCATAAACGTTTTGTCGAGGGGTTGCATCTTATGTGTGCAGTGAGGAGGCAGTGTGATGAGATGAACATATTGAGCACGTGTCAAATCAATCACTTCAATGTTCCTCGTGTGGCTGTGATGTCCATCAATCAGCAACAGGATGGGACGCTCTTCTGATGGGTTAGTCTTGTCAATAAAGTGCTCAGACCACTGTTTAAAAAGGTTTGACTGAATCCATCCTGATGGATGACAAGCAGAAATCGACCCTGGAGGAGCTCCCCTCATCAAAAGAAGACTCATGTTAGTCCTCGAGAAAATTATCATGGGAGGAACAAATGTACCAGCCGCACTCATACAGGCAATCACTATCATCAGAGAACCCCTTTCGGCAGCTGTCAGGACTCCAATTTGGCGTTTGCCTTTGTGACCTATAACATGGGGAATCTTGCTTTGCACGATGGACAGCCCTGTCTCATCAACATTGAATACTCTATCCGCAGGGAAGTTACGTTTGTCAAATAGTTCTTCTAGGTTGTCAAAAAAATACATCCACCTTGTCTCTGTTGAAACCAGAAGCTCTGGAATCTGATGTGCCTGCAGGTTTCCGGATGGACAATCTGTCCTTATGCCGTCTCAACAATCTCTTCAACCAGTCCTTTCCTGCAATACCTGAGACGCCAAATTGGTTTGGAATATTATTTCTAATAGCCACCTGGTAGGCCATTAGACGAACATCTCTTCTAGTTAGTCCATAGAACAAAGACTCCATGAGAAGGCAGTAGTCCACTAGATCATGCTCTACTGCAGGAGGCAAAACGGTTTTACCACCGAGTGTGGTTGCGGCTTCAGCATCATCATCTTCATTAGAATTTGCTAATCGAAATTAAGTTGTTCTGGGAACATCGCATTCTTTTGCAGTCTTCAGATATCCCATTTTTTCTCACGCACCAATTTTATAGCTTGTGCTATTTTGATGGGATCCCACAATTTTCGTCTTCTAAGTTCGGGTGGTACGATGCCACCTTTCGACATAGTAGACATACTGTGAACCTAAAATATAAAACATATGATAGCTAGTAGATTAAAAATATGTCTAGACTATGTATGATACATCTAATACATGTGATACAGTTAAATCAATAATAGCTCTCAATTATTTACAATGATCTCAATAGCTTATATATGAGTTAATATCAAGTTAATTCATAAATTTAATTGGGCAAAATTGAAAATATCTAAAAAAAATAATGCCTTCATATAGGTATCTATTATTTACAGCATTATCTCAATAACCTAATAAATTTATCAAAGCTAGTGGTTAACAAAAACAAAGAGCCCAAATTTAATTCCTAACTTAATAATTTGCCCCATGAACATGCTAAAACACATAATTTATTGACAGTATATAATTAAAGGTTACAAGTAAAAAATGCTGTATGACATGAAAATGCCATTTAAATAAAAGTTATTTATGTTAAAAATTATTTAGATATGAAGGCATAGTTGGATGGGGTTATGGAATACTTCTTGAAGGTAGTATTTCATAACCCCCGCTCCACCTACATTTGAATGACGAGCAATTTGAAGAAAAACGTTAACTGCGAAACTAGGTTTATAGGTCATTCAGAATAAAGTGAGCACTAAAGATTTAACCTTTGAAAAAAATCACTAGCCGTTACTTCATATAAGTCAACATTAACAACAGTTACATTATTGTTTGTATGGTTGGTAGTGAATAATTGCATGTAGTTCCATGTATTTTCTTATTTGAATACAGCATTAGTGAAACAACATCAAATGCAAACGACTCTCTGTATTTAATATACTTTAAAATATTTATTTAAGTTCTTACTGACATACATACCGACTGTATAGTTTTAATTAATTAGCGCCAGCACAAAGCGACGCAACCGAGCAAATTGTCGTTGGCACACGCCGCTATTGCTTCGCGCCACAGAGGTAGTTTAAAACTCCACGGACAGATGGCATCAGAGTTAGGTTTTCGCCGCTTCGCTTGGAAGCGAATTGCGTCATTCAGTTTGTTTGTCCGTTGTGTAATGAATATGGGTTTCTGAAAAACACATTCAAAAGTATTAGAAGTGACTGTTTATGAATTGCTAAATTATGTGAAGCCATTAGTAATGTAAGTTGTTTTGTTTTATGTTCACCAGCCTGAGTATCTGGAAATAGAAACACAGAATTTTTTTTCCTGTTTCACTCATTAAGAAAATACGTTATTTATTGTTTCACTTTACGTGCGGCGTCGTCGTTCATTGCAGTATGCTGAACGGAACTTGAATTCTTGAGTTTCGTGTGTCGTGTGTGTTTTTAGTGGCGGTTTTAATTTGAAAGTTCGAATATACTGTGCATGCGTTTACAAGATTCGTAACGGTAATAGCGCCGTTAGAGTAGACGCAGAGAAACCAGCGTTATAAGACGTTTACTCGCAGGTATTTATAACTAAGATTACTACTGAGTATAGCATATATTCAGCACCCGTGCATTTAATGAGTAGATAGTGTAGATAGCATTTATCGGAGCAGTATGATGTAAATGTAAACATTGTGCAAGCCTATGTAAATAAAAGCACGTGGCAATGTTGTTTACATGCAGCATAAAGATATAAACTGGCAGAAAATATAAATTAATCAGGGCTTTTTTGAGTGTTCACTTTATTCCGAATCGCCTATAGTTATCTTGGTTAAATGTACAGTCCATGCCCTCTTTCGCAACATATAGTTTATTACATAACCTACGAAAATACCACCACGATAATATTGAACATACATACCTGCAAATCTTTTCCTTGTATGTTGCACGACAAAACAATCATCTCACAGACACTCTTCGTCGTAACACAAATCCACTATGTTGGAATATCACCCCAGCTGCTGTTGACGTAGTTGTGTGGCTAATCGACAGAGTGCAGCACATACCAGAGCAACTACGACACTATTACATAACCCCATTACTATTCCATAACCCCTTGAGGAGGGGGTCGAGCATCGTCTTGCAGCAATACATTTACACATGTAATCACTACAAATGTTTATTTCATTCTTACAAAATAGTTTTCCTATAAAAATTCAAGTGGATACGATGCTTGCTAAACAGTTTAAAATGTACAAACCTGGTTAAACTAGAGAGTAATACAAATATTTTAAAAACTATTATTTAAATGTTATTGATTAGTAAAAAAATTTAATGGCACAGAATATATTCTACTTTCAGGCAGAATTTAAATTATTATTAAAGTTTTATTATATATTAGGGAGAAATTCTGATACATCATAACGAAATGGGGTAAAACGGGGTAGAGGGTCAGAACGAGGTACCTAAAGAATTTAGTAAATAAAAATCATTGATGGGTTGTTGTGCATGCGCCCATGGACGCTTTTAAGGGGATAGGGTGTTGGAGCAGAACAGGCTATAGAGGCAGTACAGGACACCCAAAAATTGTTGAAGGAAAAACAAATTTGGAGAGTTGTGCATACGCCCGTGAAGGTTTCTGCCAAACAAAAAAAGTTATACTTGGAGGGAACTGGGCAAAACGGGATACAGGGGCAGAATGGGGCATCCAAAATATTTATTTAATAATAAGGGGGCATTCCAACGAATGCCGAGCACAGCTTGTTTATTATTAAATTCAAGCTTCAGGCATAGAGTATAAATTTTAATCATTTTGTTATCAATGATCTACGGTTATTTTGTCTATTTCTTACAATGTTTTCGATGGATAATCTAGAGCCCGTTGAACTTAGATATTAAACTGGTTCTGTCAGCATGGTCAGTATGTGCCTGTTATCGACCTAATGATGGCAGCTGTAACGTCTGGGGACATTGTCGAAGAAAATACATGTGACGTGGCTCAAACCCACAAGTCAGGAACATAACGATAATGGTCGCTAAAGCTTGCAATACATAATGATAAAATAATTTATAAATTGATTATTTTTAAATATAACTATTTCTTACGAAATATATTCGAAGTGAATGGAAAACTACTACTATATGAGAAACTCTACCAAGTTTTCATTTTAAATAGCGTACGTAAAATGTTATTTTAGAATGTATATTGTACGAAAATATGAGCAATTTTTTAAATAATTCATATCGTAGTATTCTTTAAAATATGTTACGTAGAACAATCCTTTATTTGAAACAGTAATCCTAAAAATAGGTATATTTGAAATTTATTTAAACCTTTATATCCGTTAAACTCCGTGCTGCAAGCTGGTTAAGTGGAACCCTGAAGTAAAACTACATTTTCAGTTTCGAAAATAGAAATTATTTAATTTTCCCCCACCCGTGTTTGCCAACTTAAATTAAAGTGTTAACTTACCATTCCGTCTGAAATTGAATTTCTGCTTCCACTCTCTCCAAAATCCTCTCACTTGCCATTACTTGAAAGTTTTAGAGGACAGACGTGACACGTTACATTTTCCCCGAGTCAGTTCGTCTCAACGAAGAGACCTCTCCAGTGTTCAGATGCTGCGTCTGGCTGGTTGGGTACAGCGAGTTCATTACTGATATCTTCTCAACTTGAATAGAATACTTTACATGTGCTATTAAGAGGCGATTAAAAAAATTCCCGTTTAATTCTGGGTGTAAATTAATTCCACCACTGTCGTTTAATATGAAGGTACGCACGAATACGTAAAGTCTTAGCAAAAGAAAAAGCTCGTGCGTTTTTAAAATCATAAAACTCAGTACTCGACGGGCTGTAGCTTGGGTTATATTCGAGAATAGGCGAATGAGAACTTTATTTGACCAAAGAAACTGCACTTTATGTCACCCAGCTTCCGCGCTCTGGTAATATCGGGGAGAATACAGCTTTAAATTTATTTTATATCTTCTGTTTGCACGTCTGTGACTCGTTCACAAGTTTTACTACAAACGATAATGGTTTAGTGGGGATCGAAAAATACTTTCAAACAATATTTAACATTAACGTTGTATAAAATACTTCAACTACGCAAATGTTTAGCATATTATGGTAACCGAGGAATAAACACATGTATTAAAAGTTTCAAACTATCGTAATGTACAATGAAATGTCTGCTTATACGTTTATATGACTTCGACTCTCGATATCCGCCGTCGTAAACTTGTTTTCTTACATCCAATATAATTTTGTTAATAAATTGGCTATTCTTAAATTTTATAAAAGTTCACTGTACCTAAATAAACATTTTTTTCCGATATAAGGTCTTTAATTTTAGCAGACATATGTTATACACGTTTACACAATTTTGTGTGGATATCTTCCACACATGCTAAAACATCTGCCTGTTAGACTAACATGATATTGTGGTTTCTTTCCTTGAGTCCTATAAGAGTGATAGATAATAGAAATATAGAGCAGACTACTTCAATGGGCTGTTTCTGATAAACAAATGCAATACAACGACGGGAAAAAAGTTGGCGCACTTAGAAAATCATAAAAATTTAAGAAATAATTTTGGCACAGGGAATGGCAACTCTATAAAAATTGAGCCCACTAATTACACTAAGAGAAATAATGCGTTTATATGGGAATAATTATTGTAAGATAGGGAAATATTTTTGGTTCATTTTAAATTCAAGTCGTTAAAAAGTTTATTTATTTATTTTTTAAACTCTTGTGTATACTCTGTTGCCGAAGGAAAAATTGGTACAATTCACTGAAAATTAATTCTAATGCAAGTGAAATTCACTGAAAATAAGTGGAAGTCGCATTTTCAATGTTGTGGATTTCGGTCACTGATGGCGGACCGCGGTGGCCGAATGGTTAGACCATTCGCCTCCCACCAAGGCAATTCGGGTTCGATTCCCGGCGTTGTCGGTCCCCGGATTTTCGCATGTGGGAATCGTGGTCGGCGGGTTTTCTAGGGGATATCCCGTTTCCCCCACTCCTCATTCCGTTGGTGCTCCATGCTCATCTCATGTCGCCCCTCATCAGCTCTCACCTCGATGTTGAGCGCTGACCAAAATTTCTCTCGGTCACTGATACAATCATTACGGTTCCAGTAACAGTTGTGCATTTTTGACCGGAAGGATTGGAATCTAACAAAAGCGGTTCATTTTTCACATATTTTAGTCTGGAGAGTACATTTATCTACAGTACTACTCTCGCATGAAAACATGCAGCGATACTGTTCGTCATCTAAGTCCCAAAGACGTGTAATAATAAACAAACGTTCCATAGATGTTATAACTGCCGCTCCAGATGTACAGACTCGATTGCTCAAGTTGGCAAACAAAGACGCCTTTATTGCGGTGTCAGTAAAAATGCCAAGTCATCTTGCTATTTATTGGGGGTTGTTTTTGTATAAGGTATAAAAGAATATGTTTTCATGCAGTTTCTCAACGCACCTAAGGTTATCTATTTGAAACCATTGCCAATCGGTATTCGTGAAAGTGTATTCCTCTGAGAGTGTGTTAAAATTGGTAGCAACTTAAGGAGACGAAACTTTCTACAGCGGAAGAAATATTACTTTCTGAATCCTGGATCAGTGAAGAATTGCTGGCAATCTCTGATTCCTACTAAGAGAGAAGACATTACAAAAGTGAATAAGTTAACATAAATTGATAACATATGTTGTTTTCTGTTTATTTAATTTGTAGAATCTGATCCGTCAGGAAACAATGAAAACCATTGGTATTGATGAATATGCACTGATTACGATTGACAGTGTATTCAGATTCGTCATTCAATTCTCAGAATTTATTACTTTCCTAAAATATCCGACGTCAATTATTGACTAGTCAGTGACTGACGTGTATGTTTATCTGCTCAATTAGCTAATTTTTACCCCTAATTTTGGAACCATGTATCAGAAATGTTACAAGGTTCCAAGTATAATCCTTTAGGATTTTTTATTTATAAAGAGTGTTCCATTTGCGTTCAAGTGGCCAGGTGATTTGCTTCTAAATCGGATGGTATGATGCCATAGTGAACCAAATTAATTTTTTTTCTTCTTGAAGCACAGAAATTGTTTTCTTTTTTACCACAAATTTTATGTAGGCAACGTATGGTTAAGCAATATGCGTTCGAATGTATGCAATCAAAAATACGCTACATACACAGTAAAAAAATCGTATCTTTAAAGAAAGAGTTTGTAAACAAATTTCTAAACTTTTATCAGTCTAGGCATTACAACAAGAATGTCGCTGGTCATTAAAGTGGTCTAAATTTTCCTAATACCTGTGGTGACTAGTTTAATATGTTTTTGTGAGCAGAGTGTTTGGTGTGAAACAACGCAACCTTCGAAGCCTTGCCATATTTTCTAAAATAGTTTTGTACTTTTACAAAATAAATCTTGGTAGCTGGTTGCCAAAAAATTGTGACACTTCAAACAATTGTAAAATGCACAAAACTATTTGTAAATGTAGAGTTATTTTGTGAATATACAAAAATTGTAATAAATTTACAGATACATTTGTATATTTACAAGCGTTTCCAAAAAAGTTTACAAAATGTTTGTAATCTTACAAAAAAATTGTAAACTAGTTTTCAAAGAATTTTTGTAGAAGTACAAAATTTTTTTACTATATATACCAATGCTGAAGTTCAGGTTTCGTGTCAGAACTAAAATTTATTTTTCTGAACATTAGAAAAAAAACGTACTTGGTACTTGGTTCACTATGGCATCAGACTCTCCAATTACATTTTGGTGTGCTAAGAATAACAATATTCGTTAAAAAGAACCATTAAAATCAGGTGAAAATCGTTGCCTACACATTAACATATTAGAGAAATTATAAGAGCAGAGCAAGAATTCGGGAACTCAATTTGAAGCTACATACGCGTTGTGAGAATATAGAATGCAATCCAAATTACGTACTTGTACTAGTGCCAGAGTTGTTTCGGTTTCATTCTGTCAGGTCCGGCTTACTTACTACAACCGTCAAAGGACAAAAATGTTGATTGACAACTTTCAACGTGTACGTGACTGAGATGTATAGATAGGTGAAACTATGGGGAACATTATTAAGTATAGTTTCATTACACTTTACGCGACAGATTAGGCGGCTGTGTCATTACCTGAGTTAGAAGTAGATGTGTTTCCTAAATACGACACTTGATTTTTCCATTTGTCATAGTCGCCGTCCAGCACAGTCCGATGTGCATTTGCATTGACAAACACTCAAATAGTTGCACCACAAGCGCTCGTCAACAAACATAGCTAGATAAAAACAAATTAAAGTATCCTCTTGTCCACATCTTCTCCTTAAAACGAAGCTCTGAAACTCAACTCTCTTCAGGTAACGTGCGCGGTAAATTCACTTCACAACGTAGTTCGTCGAAATTTACTGAGGTAAGAGAGTATTTGTCGACATTATAACATTTTCAAAGTTTTCATGAAACTGTGTTCAAGAAGTATTTATGGTATGGTTCGTGTAGCTAGTAGGAAATCCTCATACATTGAAATGAATAATGATAGTAGGACTGAATTTCATCAAAAATTTTATTCAACAAACTACACAAAAATAGCATAAATTATAGGTGATAATTTCCACAAGACAGTTAAAAAACTTTGATACTCTTCTGTGCAACTGTTTCTATTCTATTAAACAACAACGTTAATATTGAAAAATAAATTAGGTTGGAAATACAATTTTCGTATATATTTGTGACCATTCACGTTGACATAGTGAAGTCAATACGTCACGATATAAGCTGTGATCGACGTACTTGTAAAACTTCGAGAGAACTTCGTCAAAAGAAGTGCAAATTAAAAAAAAACTTCTTCCTAACACCAACGAACAGAAGAAAAGAACGCCATGGAACAACAGTTTGTAGTAGGTGCTGTATTCACTTCGAGTACAAGGAAACGTAAAAGGAAGCTGGTGTTGAATCAGGATGGCGATGAAATTAATTAAAAGTGACTTGACGACTGGCGAAACGAAAAAGCCAAGAAAATAGAAAGGAGTTGGGGGTTTAGAAATCAGTTTCTAATTTAAAAACGCGATACGCCGAAGATGCGTGAAAAATAGGAGAAAGGAAATTAAATACAGTAGGACATAAAAATTAAAAAAAAAAATTAAGGGTTCGGGTTTACCGTAAACCAATATTTTTGTATGCGAGGTCATACCGCGTGCGTGTAAGCAATACGACACTTGAGCTGGACAAAATCAGCATTTACGCAAACACAATAGATTTAATACCGCACGAAATTTCTTTTGTTAGATTATTATAACAATGCGTTTTTACAACATTATCACTCATATATGTTGTAAAAAGCTATCTCCTGACAGGAAAATGGCTGATAGCATCTTTCGATATTGAGTAGCCATTACTTTTTACACACACACACACACACACACACACACACACATACAACTCTATATATAAAAGATAACATTTACTGACCGACTGACATATCAAACTGCAGCCCAAACCACTGGAGTGAGTGTGTGAAAGGGGCCGCACGACACATGGGTCAACAGCGCCCACAGATAGGATAAAAAAAACAGAAAAACAAAGCCTCCATAGGAGGCAACACACAGTCAACCGCAAATAAACAAAACAGACACTAACACAACAGGAGTTACGACAGAAAAAATGCCAAACCACTGGACCTAGAATCGTGAAATTTTTTTATTGTGGTTTCCCCTCCAGTCGTAGGTGAGCACTAAGAAGGGATTTTTCGAAATTCGACCTCTAAGGGGGTGAAAAGGAATGAAAAGTATTTTCGAAGAAACGTCGACAGTGTTCGAACCCGACGGCCTAGCATCGTGATTTTTACTTTAATAGGACACACATAAAAATACATATTAGTCAATTTCAGAATTTTTAGAAATTCAACATTTAAGGGAGTGAAAAGACTTTTCCAATTATTTATCGATATCTACCCAACCCTTCGGGACAGAGATTTGATTTTCACTTCAAAATGTTGCTTACATAAATACCCAAAAAGAAATTTTAGGATTTTTTAAAATTCTACCCCCAATCAGTTAAAAGGACCAAAATATGTTTTTTTTTTATTAATCGTCTGTATCACTGACACAAATGACTATAATCGTGATTTTTACATCAATTGGTTACGTATACAAATTACTATGACAGGACTCCAAGATATTTCAAACTTTTATAATTAAAGGGGTGAAAATACGTTAAATGTGTTTTCGATAATTCCACCATATCTACCGAACCAATCGAGACATCGAAGTGATCTTTGCTTTATATTGATGCTTATGTAAATATACAAATTACCATTAAAATATATTTTCCTTATTTGACCCCAAAAAGGTATTAAAAAAAGGGTAGAATGTGTTTTCGATTCATAATCGATATATATCGACCCCATTTATTTTTTATATAGGCACGCGATTTTTGTTTTTTAATTAATCGTCGATATATCTTGATCCCAGCGGGCTATTGTCGTGTTTTTCACGTCTAAGAGACACCAGTTGAGTAGTCTAAAATGTGATTAAAAGGTTTTTAGAAATTCAGTATCTTAGGGGGTGAAAAGACCTGGAGTGTGTTTTAGATAAATCCTCGATATTTATCGAACACATCGAGATATTTATTTATTTTTGCTTCAGGATGATGATAAGGTAAATGGCCGCAGAAATGTTTTAAGATTTTTCGAAATTATAAATCTCAGTACTATACAGGCGTGATGTGATTTTTAATGAATGATCGATTTTGCTTTGACTGAACGGGCTGTCGTAGTGATTCTCACTTTACTTGGATACGAGTACAAATATTTAAGATGCGAAAGTAAGATATTTCGAAATTCGACACCTTAATTGGCAAATATATAAAACTGAAAAAAATTAAGAAAGAGAACACTTTTTTTGACTATAAAGAAATATATTTAAACATAAACAACATTTTTTCCACATTTTTTTTAGAAAATAATTGATTGTATCTTCAAAGTTACATTGCCAAATTGGTACAAATCTACTGTTTTATCTTCTAGGATACAATGCCAAGTTTTAACAGAACTTTCGTCATTCTTACAATGCCGTGTTAGCGGCTTTGTATTTACTTTTCTTTAGTATACAATATTAATTTCGTTCTTAAGATTATTAACGCAACATATAAAATCGTACTACAAGGCATGATGCCTAAAACTTGAACACATACAAAAAGTAATGCGTATCCTGATGATTCTATATACAACGAAATCACAAAAGTTTTAGTTCTTAGAGTGAAAACCTAAGAAGCAGTTCCTTTTTTCTACAAAAAACAGCCTGACGTTGCACTTTAAGCAAATTACTGAGGTTTGTCCATTAGTGCAGAAGCGGCATCGACCTTTCTTTGAAAAAGTCGGAAAATGTCCCATTTCATCATACCTGACATCTGTGCAGGGTCGATGAACCGCTGGAGCATTTATTTTCCTGGGTGGTACTTGATCCTGCTCTAGTCCCCTTATAGGGGATCATCATCTCATCAATGGAAATATTACTATCATGTTCCACTTTCAGGCAACACTGACGCACCATCTCCAACACAGGTCGTACTTTGAAATAACAATCATTATTTGTCTGTGTGGTGTCTGAAAAGTGAATACATCTCCTCAGTAACTGGTATCTTTTCAGGGACATTATCTCAAATTCTGTGACCAGTAGTCTGTGTATAAGGGGAAATTTACAACGCCCATCAGAATCTCTATTCTTAAAAAAGCTTTGATTTCTTCTTTATTTGTATCTATCGATGTGCCAGTTTGTTGCTGTGAGTATATGTTGGTATTATTTACAATAAGTTCCACTAGCTCTTCACTAAAAAACTTAGTAAAATACTGTAAATGAGATTGGTTGTTATCAGGAGTTGGAAAATTATCACTAGGCAAATTAACTGAATACAAAAATTCTTCCTGTTTCCAAGAATATTCAATGGTTTTGCTATTTTTCTTGCTTCATTTTTTATTTCCTTTTTTCTTCAACATTTTTTTTCTGACATATGTTCAGACTGTACACTATGTATGTTGAATGAATTTGGTTTACCAACAACAGCTGCACTTATACGAAATGGTTCGTCTTCATGTGTTGCACTAGAATCAGACAATGTATCGTTTTCACCAACATCCACCACTTCACCAGTTTTTTTAATGTCATCAATATTTTCTACGTGATTTTGCACAGCAAAGATTTCAAAATCTTCCCCAAGACTAATATGTACTGTAGGCGTCTGATCGTCTTCGTCGCTGGAGGGTTGTGGTTACCGTTCTGAGAGGTAGTCGCTCGTGCGGAGCCGGTCGGGACGCACCAACTACGTCACTCGGAGTTGCATGCAGTACGTGCGGCACACGGGGCAGTTAGCAGGGACGTTACTGCGGGCTCCGATATAAGTACTTTGGTTGATTTTGTAATAATGATGATTGTCATTACTAAATTGTTTGAGGAAATCGGCGTAGGCTATTGTGATGGTGCGTTGTAGCAAGTAACTCGAAAAGTGCGGATGGCCGACATGCGGCGGAATAAGGGGCGGCTTGGTAGCCTCTATATGGGCAGGCGGTTTATGGGCGAAAGCCGATATAGGACGTAACCGTGTTTCCTTATTGTAGTCTTGAGCGTTACTGTGTGGTTGCAGTGTATTATTTTTCAGTGCGGATAAGGCCACACTTTTACAGTCAGTTGCCGACAAAAATGTCTCGCCTTTTTTGCTGTTCAACGTGTGCCATTATACTATATGGATAAGCGGCATCACTTGCTGCGGAAATTCGCACAGTGTTCCTGTGGGTAATGTTGGATCATAATACCTTAACGGTATTTGTATTGATCGTCTAGCCAAAAGGGATAAGAACAGGTATGTGTGGGCTTTGTTTCTGTTTTATAGCTGGCGTTTTTCACTTGTGGCACCAAATTTACTTTTAAATATAATACAATATACTGTTAATTCATTTTGCTTCTATTTGGAAGACAAAACTTTGCAAGATAGTCGACAGCCAAATTAGCTGCATATGAATTGAAAATCTGAATTTCTTCTTTCCTGATTTGCAAGCAGACGTTTGCTTAGGATTTCTATGTTATGTATTGCGCAATATTGAGCAATTGATTTCAAGATTTGCAATCAGATATTTCAAACGAAGCAATATTAAAACATTTATATTATGTTATGTATTGAGCTAGTGATCTAGTGAACTTTACTGTTTCAAGATTTGCTATTGCACCACCTTCATAGACAAAATGTCTAATGTCACGGCATAAGAAATGTAAATAAAAAGAAAGGTTAAAGAGATAATAAGTGAAATTGCAAAATAATGAATTGTGTATTGTAGGAAAGCCTCTAGTGTAATGAAAATCTTGTTTGAAAACCTGGCTGTGCTCAGTCGGGGAAATTAGGAAAAACATGAGATCTATCCGATGGCTTACGCAGTTGAGAATAAGATTTTGGTAGGAGGCTAAGCTTACTACAGAAAAACTATGATACAATATATATATATATATAAGCTAATTGTTTCAGGCAAGGAAAGCTAACAAGACTTATCTGGCGATATTCTCTGAAGTTCGCTGCATCGCTCGTACCAATTAATAATTGTAAATCCTTAAATTTTTATTACTTTTAAAAAGAACAGCCAACAACAACATAAATTCCTTATTATTTTTCCAATCCTTTTCATAGACAACCTTCGATAATCAGCTCCACACTACGAGTAATAAAATTTGACAGTAAACTGAAGTAGTGTTAACCCTGACTCTTAGGTGAGAAAACAAAACATGATTCTAAATATATTAACCCTAATTCAGCCTTTAAAATAACTAAACTAAATTATGTACATAAAAAAGAACAAAATATTAAATAATCCAATCAGGCAATAAAAGGGCTCAATTAAAATGAAAGAATCTCTGCCAGTCCATGTCACATACTGCCCCTGCCCCCTTTGTTTTTGCCGAAAAGTCAATTTGAGGCAAAACACTTCAAATTTTTAATTATTGGTGCGAATTCTTTAAGTTCAGTACAGGGAAAAATGCTATCAGCTTTTACTCACACTCTGTCCTTCAAAGTCCAAATTATTCTAAACATTTCAACAAATAAAAAAAATAAACACTTAGGACCTTAGAAAACAAGAAACTTAGAAGAATACATTAGTATCTCAACAAAGAACAATTGTGGAGCTGACTTCGACCTATTAAAAAAAAAAAGTAACGTAACACCTTAAAAAAACCGTCTCTCGGCTGTTACAGCTGGCGCTTGCCGGCGGTAAAGTTGCCCATCTTGATCATCAACTTCTTCGAGGCGACAGCGACGCTCGTAGATAGTAATCTTCAGTATGTTCTCGGGTGTTCGCGCGACGGTCTCGCCGATTCGTTGCTCGTTGAAAAAAACTCACACGTATTTCCATTCTCCCGTTTCCAGTTCTACGGGGACTTAGCACCACTGATTGACCAACACACACTCAAATCACTAGTATTCAAGTGTCCAACAATGGCACTATAGCGGGTTCCAAGTCTGGGATCACTCAGCCTTTAGTGAGCCTTGCCTGTAACCAAACTAGCTTAGGGGATAAAGGGCCACCAACAACAGAGAATACTAAAGTCTAGGACAGACCCAAATAGTCAGCCAAAAACAACAAAATTCAACTATAGAAGATTTCAAAACATAAACAGCAATACACAGCAAAGTTACATATGAGAAGAAAGACGCAACAAATTCTTGCCTCATTACAATCACACCAGAACAACAAATCATTTTACGAAGACTTCCTGGAATATCACGACTACCCAAAACAATATAGAAGACTCTACAGCACCCTAAACTCAATCATATTACATCATTGTGTACAATTTCTAAAGGCGTTCCAATCGGCAAAAGGTAAGTCTGGTACTGGACAAAAGTACGTAATCAGCTTCATACAGCTTGCATGGCTAGAGACTATGCGCGAAGTTAGGCTTCTATATTTGCTAACCGAGGGCGGGGATGTAGTTTTTTTTACGAACTTCTTCAGGGCTTCAACCGATATGTAGGGTTATTTCATCGTTAGGCCAGATTCAATCATGTGTTAGCTCTCGTAGACTACTCTCGTGTCCAGGCAAGCGATAAAAAAAATCCCATTATAATAATTTCATGTAGTGGCCGCGGCAGTTCCCTCGCTAGGCACACTTACAATAATAAAACTCAAAACGACGCAGCGCCCTCCTGGACTTCATAATACAAATAATATACAGGCTAACTAAATTTAATTGCATCTTAGGCCATTCACAATAATAATCTCCACACTTAATGGCTGGAAAAATCGGCTACTCTGTTGTTGTTTCAGCAGCATGATATAACTTTAGAGCTGTTAGATTGTAATTCCCTATAGATTTTCCAGTTCGAAGTTCACATAGTTTTGCGCAAACATGTAATTTCTCCTGCAGGTTCACTCAACAAAAACTCTATTTCGGTTTCCTCTAACAACACAGTACGCACCATAATATCTAGTGCCAAATTTTGCTCAAAAATGTTTATTGTTCTATATGTTGGCTAACAAAATTGCTGGTAGGCCCCCTTTTTTATTTCACTAGTGGGACAGGTCAATGCTTAGGCCTCTACATCGTCAACCCCTAACAGTTTAACTGACCGCTATGGCGGTCTTCATTGCGACCATCTGAAGTTTCGGCCCACTCCTGCCCTTGGGCTCTGGGTACAAACATAGGTGACGTCGGATTAAGTGGTTCTTGTTTTTCAAAATAACCTTCTCGTTTCCCATGTCGTGATATCAGATTTTCGTTTGAGCCTGCAGATCTCAGAAGGCCAGCTCGTTCTCCTGACCTCTGGCTTACGTCTCCGCGTTCACTGCGATCATTCGCTGACTGAATCTGCTGCTGGTATCCGGGATCGCTGTTCCTTCTTACCTGCGGCTTATCTGTACTTACTCTGTAGTAATCCGAATTTTCTTCGGCCGCCCCCTTATCCCCGGACCTCCAAGGCGCTCTGTGGTTATGTCGACCATGACCGTTCTGAGACCCGTAATATTGCTGTCTGCGATATGGTTGACCTCCCCCTTGGCTCCGTCGGTAAGAGTTAGTGTAGGGCTGGTAGTCGGCCCTGCTAACCATATTCACTCTAGGTCGATCTTGATATCGCTGTGAACCTCTGAACTCAGGTTGTGATGGTCTGGAGTACATTGGGCTCGGGCGCTCTCGTTGTTGATTGCCGTCGATGTCACGACTGTTCTGCTGCCTCAGCTGACGTTCTATCGCATCGAACTCCACGAGGTCGTTGTGGAAAGTTGCGATATCGGTGTGCTGGCGGCCTGCCCAATGCGCCTGATATTTATATGGTAGCTGCGTTAGGATCATCGCGACAAACTCCTCTTCGCTGATGGGCGGGTCGAAGTGTCTCGATTTCTCGCACATCTCCGATAAGTGATATTCTAAATTTCGCCCCTTTCCTGGAGTAAAGCGTTCGGCGTGGAGCTGTGCCCTGAGGTTTCCCTGAATTTTTCTGCTCCAAAAATGTGAAAGAAACTGCCCTCTGAACTCAGGGTAGCTGACTGTCATCTCACGAACCATCTCCCACCAGAAATACGCAGTAGATTTGAAACACATGCTAAGGCATCGCAGCATGCCTGGGTCACTCAGAGAAAAAAGCTTAGAATACTCCTCAAATTTCAGGAGAAAATTTACCGGATTTTCACCAGCTCATCCATTATATTTAGGTAATTGCTCCATCCAGAGCTTAGAAGGGTGGTTGCTGAGAGAGCTGGCTACTGGTGCTACAGATTGATTAACAATCCCTGTTATCGCGGGCATGAAAATAGTCGCATCACGCTTTGACAGCGTTGGCGTCGGGTCAGGCGCAGCTTCTGGTGGCATCTGTATCCGCCTTAAATCTGCTACCAGGTCGTCCACTTTCGTCTCAAGTTGACCTAGTTGGTCGCCCACGTTCGTAATCTGCACATTGATCTTCCCGCACTCCACATACGATGCTTTATCTACCTATTCTAGCCGGGTCCCGATGTGTCTATCAAATGAATCCAGCTGTGCCGCCATTGTTTCACGTAGCTGGCCAGTCACATCGATAGTTGATGGCCTAAATTCCAGCTGTTCTAATCATTGTTCTACCCTCCCTGTCTGGATAGCTACTTGCTCGGTAACAACCTCCAGCTCTTCTCGCTCGCTGTGCCTATACCTCGCCACGAACTGAAACCACTTCGCCTTGCAAACCTTCGATCTTTACAGACACGTTATTGTCTAAAGTCTCTACCTGTCTTTGCAGCATCTCGCAGCGTCCATTGAATTCTGCGATCAAACCCTGCCCCATCGCTTGCATTTCTTCTCGTACTATCTCTAAGTTAGTAGCTTGGGAGTCAAGTTTAGTAGCTTGGGCATCAAGCTTAGCAGCTTGGGCTTGTATACTCCCTTGCAAAGCGTAAAGCAAATTTTCGATTCTCCCCAATACTGTGACTTCCTTCTCCTGGGGTGTAGGAATCGTAGTATTAGTTACGAAGCTTAATGTATCCGCCACGCCCCTTAACTGACAAACAATCTCTTCGCCTAACTTCCTGCCAGCCACGTAGCTTTGTCCCTCCATCTCGCCCTTAAGCTCGCCTATTTCTCGTGACATGGGCGTATCGTATTTTCTTAGGTTATACCTGGCCCTTACTTGTCTTGGCATCTACCTCTTTACGTCGTGCAAATAGCTCCGTGCATGTCTACGACTAAGCTGTGTAGTGGGCACCTCCTACCTCGAGCCGAAACGTTGGCGCCACTCTTTTTTATGCACCACCTTCATAGCCAAAACGTCTGCTATTGCGGCATAAGAAATGTAAATAAAAAGAAAGGTTAAAGAGATAATAAGTGAAATTGCAAAATCATGAATTGTGTATGGGAAGGAAAGCCTCCAGTGTAATGAAAATCTTGTTTGAAAACCTGGCTGTGCTCAGTCGGGGAAATTAGGAAAAACATGAGATCTATCCGAGGGCTTACGCAGGTGAGAATAAGATTTTGGTAGGAGGCTAAGCTTACTACAGAAAAACTACGATACAATATATATAGCCTATATATATATTGTATCGTAGTTTTTAAGCTAATTGTTTCAGGCAAGGAAAGCTAACAAGACTTATCTGGCGATATTCTCTGAAGTTCGCTGCGTCGCTCGTACCAATTAATAATTATAAATCCTTAAATTTTTACTACTTTTAAAAAGAACAGCCAACAACAACATAAATTCCTTATTATTTTTCCAATCCTTTTCATAGACAACCTTCGATAATCAGCTCCACACTACGAGTAATAAAATTGACAATTAACTGAAGTAGTACTAACCCTGACTCTTAGGTGAGAAAACAAAACATGATTCTAAATATTAACCCTAATTCAGCCTTAAAATAACTAAACTAAATTATGTACATAAAAAATAACAAACAAAATATTAAATAATCCAATCAGGCAATAAAAGGGCTCAAATAAAGTGAAAGAATCTCTGCCAGTTCATATGTCACACTATCAGATTTTGTACAAACGAAGCAATACTAGAAATTGGTAACAAATAGTGAAGGTCAAAAGACATAACACTTTACAGTCTTTTTTTTTTTTTTTTTTTTTGGTAGACAGTCCTGAAGAGCAAATCTCAAAAGGAAACCGTCAGTCAATTTCTGCTCTCCAGTTGGTGGAAAAAAATAATTTTTTGGGTACCAGTGTTAATAAAGGGAAATAAATTGCTAGCTATGGTTGATACGAGGGCCACTTCTTGTTTTGTGAGCCAAAATTTTGTCAGTGATTTGGTTAAAGAATTTCCTTATTTAAAATTTCGAATCCAGGCTCAATCTGGGGTGCCTTTACAGGTACCCGATGGTATGGGATGTCAAGTTAAGTGTATGATAGAATTGCATTTTAGGGTTAGATTTCCTCCAAGAAACACAATGTGTGATTGATTGTGCAGCTCGTACCTTGAAGTTTGGATCTGATCATCAGTATACAGTTGACCTTTTTGGAAACTGTAAACAAATTAACGGTAGTAAATGTATAAGGATAAGCGTGCAGGGGTCTGACTTAAGCATGGTTCAGCAGGAGCATTTAGAGCAAGTTAAGGGTCAATTTGGGGATGTATTAACAACTAAGTTGGGAAAATGCGAACTTATGCCGGTAACGATATCCATAACTGATCCTGAACATGTGAAGTGCTGTCGGTATCAGTGTGCTCCTGCTAAATTGAAAGCGTTCTGCAGGATTATATCTGACTTAGAACAGCAATGTGTATTACGTAAAAGCACTTCGCCCTGTGCGTCTCCAGCTTTTCTGGTGAAGAAAGAGGAAGGTAGGAAGTACTGTTTAGTTCTGGATTACAGAAAGCTCAATGAGAAGATACATGTAGACCCATTCCCTCTTCCAAATATTGATATTCTCTTTCAATACTTATCCCAGGCAAAATATTTCACCGTTTTTTGACCTTAATTCTGCATTTCATCAGTGTGTATTGGAGTCAAACAGTCAGAAATTTACAGCATTTGTAACACCTTGGGGATATTTTGAATGTCGAAGAGTTCCTTTTGGCGTCAATTTTGGTGGTCAATGTCTTTCACATATTTTGAGTCATTTGTTGGGGGACTACCAGTATAAATTTGTGATATCAATTTTAGATGACATATGTGTTTATTCTAACTCTTTTGAAGAACATGTAGATAATGTGGGTCAAGTTTTGGAGGAGTTGCGTTGGGCCAGATTCACAGTGAAATCCTGAGAAGGTTTACTGGGCCAAAATACTTATCAAAATTTTGGGGTTTATTGTAAAGAATGGGCAAGTTCTGATGGACCCAGATTAAATATGGCCAATTGTTAATTTCCCGCAAACCCAAAAATGTTAAGGGGGTCATGAGGTTCATTGGCATGCTGGGTTATTTTTCTAAATTTATGCCCAGATACACTGAATTGTGTGTACTGTTTAATGCCTTGCAAAAGAAAGATGTACTCTTTCATTAAGGTAAAGAACAACAGAAAAGTTTTGAAGAGTTTAAATTTGCTATTTCACACACCCTGGTACTTCACTTACCTGATTTCAAGCGTAGATTTGTATTACAGGTGGATGCTAGCAGTTTGGCGTTGGGAGCTGTTTTGTTACAGGGTGAAGAAGGACAGCGTAGGCCTATTGCTTTTGCTAGTAGGACCCTGTCAGGAACTGCAAAAACTGAGCAGAATTATAGAGCCTACGAAAAGGAAGCCCTGGCTTGCGTGTTTGGTATGGAAAAATTTAGTAGCTATTTGGAACATTCAGAATTTGACCTTATGACTGATAACCAGGCCCTCGCGTGGTTATTTACGCATCCCCGCTAGTTGGGCAAGATTGGCAGGTGGATTGTGCGCTTAACCCGCTTCAGATTTAAGATGCTTCATGTACCGGGAAAATAAAATGCTCTAGCGGATGCCATATCTAGGATGTTTGATCCCACAGAATTTCAGGTGCAGATGGGGAACGAGGAAGGAGAAAGATGTAGGGTGTTGCAGTTAATTCCCGAAAGTTTCGTAAGATACGAAAATGGCAAAATGAGGACCCACAGGGTAAACAGTTGATACAGGATATTGCTGCGGGGATGGGCGGGAAATTTCAATTGTGTAAGGGGATAATTTATTTAGTAAATAACCGAATAAAGGTTAGAGTTTGGACCCCAAAGGCTGTTCGTCCTATGTTGATGAAGTATTTTCATGAATCTTCATCGGGGGGACATAATAGCATTCGTAAAACAGAGTTGAAGATAAAGCATTGTTTTTTTTGGCCTGTTATGAGGAAGGATATACAGCAGTACGTCAGAGCCTGTCATGATTGCCAGCCAATGTACTAAACAACCTTTAGTTACTAAAGTAGGGAATTATTCAGTTCAACCCCCTGAGCGTGTGTGGCAGAGGCATTTTATTGATATTTTTGGACCTTTACCACGATCAAGTAATGGAAATGTATGTATTCTGATAATGGTTTATGGGTTTTCGCGTTTTGTATTCATTGAACCCCTGCGTGAAATGAAGGCTACGACAAAATTTGTAGTCAACTTAAAAAAAATGCTTGTAAGATCTTTGGCAGCCCAGAAATCTTGGTGTATGACAATGCGTCTTACTTTTCTAGCAAGACTATGCACGACTTGTGTTTTGCTTGGGAAGTTAAATTAGTTCACACCAACCCATACTACCCCTGTGAACTTTACTGTTTCAAGATTTGTTATCAGAGTTTGTACTAACGAAGCAAACTAGAAATTGGTAACAAAGAGTGTAGGTCAAAAGACATTACACTTTACAGTCAATTATAATAGACATAATTTTTATCTTGCATGCACCAGGTATGAACAGTGATGTTAACTTCCATATTGTTGAAAGGTACACTATAAAACAAATATTTGCTTCATGATAACCTCATGAAAAAATTGCAGCAAATATAACAAAACACTTCCAGAATAACTATCTCTGTATACTAGCGAATATAATCATAATAACTCGAACAGGCATGAAATTAAATAACTTATCATAACTTCACTGATGCATACATCATGCATGCAACTGTTGAAAAATATCATAGTACCATGACAAGAAACTAGTAAAATATCTCCTGATATACCAACCAAAGTTTACTGATAAACTGGCATTGTATCCTGTAGGACACATCATAAACTTGTTGAGTTCTTGGCAATGTATCCCCTGAGATACTAACATTAAAAACCTCAAATTTTTCGTAACCTTTGTAATAGTTCAGATATAAGATATTTTCATGCGGGAAACACTGCTAAAAACTAACAAATATAATAAAATCATAATACAGTACAAGAATATAATATGTAATGAGAAATCTAACCTGAGATGTTGAAGTAGTGCCTCCATCAGCCGCCATCTTGTGCAACTATAAAGAGTAGTTGTTACAGAACCACAATTACATACTGTACATTTCTAGAAACACCAAAGAATAAAACTTAAAAGAGTATGTCAATGTCTAAGCCTTTATATAACATAGATTATGAAACAACATTTGACAAAAAATATGTTTTTAAATGTATCTGCACAGATACGCTGCCAAGTTAAGGGCTAAGGGGTGAAAAGGCATAAAATTTGTTTTGTCAGCCGATGATACTTATTATAACAAGTAGAGACATCGAGGTGTTGTTCGCGTCAGAGTAATGCAAGTTTTGTTTTATTTTATAAGATAACTTAATTATTGAGAAGATCAGTGTGTTAACTTTCAAGGCAGACGATACGGAAAGCAAGTACGTCCAGCGAGAAATAAATTACACAGTAGTTTCATTCTACAGTTCTACCGAGACGTGTTGTTGTACAACCTCTATGAGTCCAGGACATTAATATTAAGTATATTTTTTAATTTATTTTTCATGAATAACTTTGACGTTATATGGCACAGTAGTTTGTAGCTAGGGGGAAATCAGTCTTAATACTACGTAAACTACGTATTTCATTCGATAATCCTGTTACATTAAAGAGTCTGTGTAATCTCCCTACAACGTCAACATTGGTGTGACTATAAATAAGGCCCAGGCGAAGTTGCTGTTAGTGGCAGGGACAAACTTAAGACTGCTTTTCGCGTGGACAGCTATAGCTACTTATCCTGCTGCAGAGTTTACTCAATTAACAGATTTGTCATTCTAACACTTGATGACTGAACTACCTATCCGGTATGCACAGAAGATTCTTAATTAAAGTAAATATTATCTGCTATGAGTAATACACGCGAGCAAAGCCGCGGGCACACTGCTAATATATAACTATGTTGTTATATTTACTTCCTTGCATTTACTATTAATTTTAAAAAAAATCAAATACGGCTATATGACTCTCCACATTCCTCTTCGCACAGCTCAGTTATGACCAACTCGAATCTCTCTATGGCTGGTCTACAGTTGGTCACATGACCTGCGCAGAACGACCAATAAAATCCCTCGCTTGCACTTCGATTCAAAACTAGGACATGATCTCACTTGAGATCCACATCACATGAGAAATTCATCGCACGAAACATTGTCAACGGCGTAGCCAAGATTTGTTAACCTGAGAGTAATATAATGAACACCAACAAATCCTTTAAAACGGGAAGGGGGATGGAGTGCGGTTCTGGGGGTCCTTCCCTGGGAAAATTTGGTTTTTAAGGTGCAAAATAGTGCTGTTTTAGCAGTTTTCGTAACGAAACATTGAATATTCTACTGGTAAACATATTTCAATTGTTTTTAATAATGTGCTTCATAGCTAGTCACGATTGGCAAGGGGACGGGGGTTTATAACCCCTAAGCCCCCCCCCCCCCCGGCCCATTGACTACGTCCTGGGTATAAGAGTCCACATCTCGCACGAGTTCTTTCAAGTATTTTGCGTTTTATATAGTGTCACGGGTTTGCCGCGAAAAGATTTGTGCACCGTTTTGTTATATTGTACGAGCACATCGGCAGCTCTGCCTCATGGTTATTGGCAGAGTGTTTTAGTTCAGACACTTGACTTCACCAATCAGAATAAGGTTATTTATAGAGCTCGTGATTTTTGGTGAAAAGAATAATGCAACATTTTTTGTCAATGCATAACGCTCGCATCTGTACCTCTGCTTCGTGGCTATTGGCAGAGTGTATTTGTGCAGGGGCGTGGCTCATTTGACAAAGCCAATGAGTGTAAGGTTACTGCGACACCACACGTAGGTGATTTGCGAGTGGATCCCCAATACGTTGACAGTTAAAAACAGCCAGTCACTGGTCATGAAGTATGGCTGCAGATGTGCACATGGTACATGAAACAAAATTTTTCATAATTAGAGACCGGAAAAATTCGCGAATTCACTGATCGGTTGGCTAGCCTCCAAGAATATATGTGTACTCAAGCAAACAACAGCTCTTCATTAGCTGCTCACTGCTAGTGATATGGGCCTGCATACATTTTTGTTTGGCCAGTGACTTACACGAGGTGTCAAATAAGTCAAGGGCCAATTGCGAAAGTGATACGAACTTACAGTTGGTGGAGATCTAGCTTGTGCCTAAAATTTGTCAGGTCCCTATGCATAATTATTTTCACCAAAAATCACCAGCTCTAGTTATTTAACACCATACGTCTGTGATTTTCCAGTAGAACCCTACAAGTGAGATTAATTGCATCCAATCACTGACCAAGAAGTATAATAGCAGATGTGCACATAAGACATTGAAACCAAATGCTGCAAAAATATTTTCGCCACAAACTTGTGGCTATAGTTATGTAAAATAAAATAGCTCGTTGAGAACTCGCCATGTATAACTATAGTGCTGTATGTACACGAATATAACAGCAGTTCCACAGAATAAAATATAAGTACTGCACGAAGCATCATGTATTCTGTGGCAGTGCATTTTAATGTGCATGGCTTCGTCGTGGAACTGTGTGTGGTCCAGATAAGTTTCGAGTTAAAGGCACAAAAATAAACGTAATAAAAGCGAAATACACTTGCGTCTGCATAAAAAACGACCTTAGACTATCTGCCTTGGTAGTTTGAGCACAAAATAGGTCACTTTAGAGCTTCAAGAAGGAAGATTCCCTGCTTTTCAATAGTAAAGTGTTCCATTCAACAAAACTAAAGTAGAATCACGTACCTGTCTACTTTGTTTACTTTCTCGTTTTACCACTAATTAGTTCTGACAAACGTTTTGCTCCACACTGCAATAATATTGACTTCAACTTTTATAAATTATTTTATGATTCCACTTCTTTCGTTAGTTTTTAATTGTAACATTCGGGAATAAATAACGCAACTTTTATTAGGATGATTACAAAAACGCTACTGACAGTGGCAGTAGAAAAATGCTAACTTAATAAAATGAACATAGCTATGCACTATGGCGGTTTTGCTTATGCATAGGTTAATATTAACATAACAGCGTGATGTGGAACAGCGACCCAAGTTGCTACGTACACAGATGTTTCTGGCTAACGAAGAATGTTTCGCATGCACTTTTAATTAATGTCATTAAGAGAAACTGATTGTTCTAACAATGTTAGCAACATAACATCGCATAGTTCTCGGATATCCCAAGTCGTGACGATGTTTACTAGACTAAAACTGTGGTTCGGTACTGTTCTAAGTTTTCCCAAATTGTTGATAAACAAAACTATATTTATTTACCTCAAAACCTGTTACGTTATTCAGGAATGTTTGTGTTCCATTCTCAATACGTTTATTCTCGTGAAATTTGCTGTATGGAGTATTGGATATGTAGCACTAGTGACTCTTACTGGTTGTTTACCGTTAATAGCCATCTTAATTTCGGGTTTCCAGAGTTCTGCGAAATCACTCTACGCATACAGGCAATGGCAGATTCCCTCCCTCTTTTCCTCGTGCACCTTTACCAAGGCTGTAAAGCTGTTCGAGAACGCGTAAAACTATCTACAAATAAGTAAATAAATTATTCGCTAATTAGAGGGCTCTACAACAATCTTCAAGTTTTTACCAATTCATTAGAAGCGCGTACGCACGACTCAAATAGCAAACAAAAAACTGAACAGCAAATTCCTTTATTAACAACACAAAGTATTGAAAGTTTATAAATGTCTTTGAATGTTTCATGCAATAGGACAGAATGACAAACTGTATTATTGTGGACATACGTCATTGCGATATATATATATATATATATATATATATATATATATATATATATATATATGTGTGTGTGTGTGTGTGTGTGTGTGTGTGTGTGTGTGTGTGTGTGTGTGTCGTCCAAGAAATCTTAGAATGAGACTAAGAAAATCAACAACGAAAAACGAAAAAAAGGAGAAAACAAACCTAGTTGACTGTAGTCAGCACATCCATAAACCAAAACAACAGATCTTGAAACATTCCATAAGGAATTAGTCAATACAAATAAAGGGAAAAAATAATAAACACCCAAAAATAAAAGAAGAAATACAAAATAATCTGTAAAACTCAGGACATAACAATTAAGACAGCACAGACGATATTCGGACGAATAAAATATTTCTGGGACAACATATATCGCAATGGCATATGTCCACAATAGTACAGTTTGGAAGTTTATTAGTAAAACCAAAAATTATAAAATAACAAAACAGACAAGGACCCACGGTTGGCGCAGTGGCTAGAGCACATGGCGAGGTTGGTCCCCGAATTTTCGCATGGCAGAATCGTGCCGGACGATGCTGCTGGTCGGCGGGTTTTCTCGAGGATCTCCCGTTTCCCCCACCTCTTTATTTCGGCGCTGCTTCATATCCATATCATATCACCCCTCACCAACGCTAAAGACCTGTATGTTAAGTGCTGACCGAAATCTCTTCATTCAATTAAACACAGCAGATTCGTATTGGTGCGTAGAAAGATACTATTATCCTGGGTGGTATATAACCAATCCTGTAATCCTGAAAGAATACTATATTGACACACAGTAACTAGAAAGTTTTGTAAGTTTATTTTCTCACAAAAGTACAGTGATACTACTAGAAATTTAACTGGATCCCAGCTGTTACCCAATACTACAAAAATACTTAAATTTAAAATAAGGGTCACGACTGTTACCCAAACTCTTCAAAAATGCTTTAAATTAAAAATGATACATAGTAATCTTAGCAGAACCTTAGACGTTGTAGAAAATAACGTAAGAGAACGAGAATAGCGTTCAGTGTTTTGTGTTTTGAAGTACAGTATATATTTTATCTCGTTTATAAAAAACTGTCCCAGCTTTAGATACACTCTAAAAATAGTTTGTAAATTTGCCTCACGTGCGTATAGGAGCGCTAAGAAAGTAGGTACGGTATAATTGTCTCCCAGACATACATGTTAACACTCACAAACTATTTTACAAAACAATAAAATGCGTACTGAAGGTACCAGGCTTGTATTGCAACAGTTGTAAAAGTTGGAATATTTACAAGGCGGAAGTATGGTCACTGTCCCATACTGCGTTTAGATTAATTATTTTAGGAAGTTTTTTTACAGTGTGTTATTTCAATTTAATATTTTGTATTTAGGGCGAACAAGGCTGAAAATAAGAATATTTAGTTGAAGTGCGTTGTTTAAAAAAAAACATGGTTACTTCATTACAGCAATCTACACAAAATCAAACAGGCGAACATTTTCGTAATTAACTTTAATATATGAATGGACAAATATCTGCAAAAAAAATCAGATATATTGATTACAGTTCCCTCCCCCCCCCCTTGTTGCACTGCACCGCCAGTAACAGACCGATTATTTGAGGTTATTTGAAGAAGATATTGATCGCTGGTATGTGAAGAGCATAGTTCTATCCACACTGCAAAGAACTAACAATCACTGGTTACCGGCAGTAATAGCCGTGTAAATTTGTTCCACTGCGTACACATCAAGTGTGTGCGTAAATAAAGCATCTATGTCAACGAGATGGCAACTCCCAGAAGCGAGCTGTCAGTAGTCTCGCAATTCGCTCCGATATGAAAATCCAAATAAATGTTGTCTTCACGTTGGCCAGATTGCAACTGGCGATTGCTAACAGACCAGCAACCAATCATGCATTTGAAAATGTCTAATCGCTCCCACGTTGAATTCAAGAACTTAGTAAATTATTTTATAGTTTGTCAGAATAATGTTGATACTGAAATGTCAAACTTTGCATGCACGTACCACAATATTAATTTGAAGACCGGGAAATTTTGAGTTTTAATTTAAGAACAAGCTGAACTTCAAACACATTAACGTTTTGGCAGTGTTTATTATTGCCTGACAATAAAATCAGACACGTTGTTGAAAAATTTGAGCCATAACATACAGTACTGACAAGGATACGAAAATGTTGCTGCCAGGTCTGGAGAGAAGCTGGTCACTCACTGGTAGCAGCGGACAATAAACTGCCAAGGCTCCAGAACACTTAAGACCACGATCCACCATTTATACTGCTTTCACGATAGTTATGTTTTATTTCTAAACGAGATCAGATGTCGCTAAACTGTCCTACAGTTTTGTTAAAAATTGTTTTTACTATTTAGTCTATTTTTTTTCTAAACAAAAATTATATAGATTTGGCTAATTAGTTCATTGATGAGAATTTCCTTATTTACGTAATTAGCTAAAAATATAGTGTAGATTGTCTCCGAAAATAAGTCAACATGGTATCACTGTTTCTAACAAAACTGAGGAACAGTTTTCTGATATTTGTTCTCGTTTAAGATTTAAAAATAATAATTATCGTGGTACAGTATAAATTATGGATCATAGCCTTAAACGTTGGTGTCTAGCTTGCGCGAGAATTTCAAGCCCCTGCATATAAAGCGAATTTTAACTAATTAAGTCAAATAATCTTTCATAATTTAGGATAAGAAAATTATAATAAAACACATAAAAACACACATTCCTTCATGATAAAGATACTCTAAATCCGTTAGTCGAGTATTTTAGATGTACAGTTTAAAATGTTTGGCTTCACTGTCTGTCTGATGAAGTTCCACTGCTACATACTAATCACTTCGCAGACTGACGAGGGAAAAAAGTAACAGACAATTTCAAACACAATTACTCCTACGTAAGCTTGTTATGACTGCAGATTACCGAATAACTGCGTTATGAATCTCTGCGAAATATGTCAGCTGCTTTTCTCTGCCGTTTATTGAAAGCTTGGCCTTGCAGAACACCAAGTATTCTGCGTTTACTAGGCTTAGAGTGTGCATCTCATGACAAGTGTGTCTTAGTGACGTAGAAGTAGTAAACATAATTTACGTAACGTAAGTAGGGTTTAAATATTAAACCACATTGCCACAACTCGTTTTACCTTCACAAAAGGCATAGAAGCAAACACTTTGAGTTTTGCAAAGTTACCCCACACATACAAAGTAACCACGGTTTACAGTAACGATAATAATTGATAAATACAAAATATCCATGGCGTTCTAATCAAACGGTACTATTTTAATTTATAAATTACTAGGTAACTTATTGAAACAAGGCTCGTATTTGTTTATACATTTCTACACAGATAGTTGTGTCCAGGACTGCGGCCAACTTTTACTCTAAATAAGTTTACGAACAGGTACGAGGTTAATCCGGGTAGGAAAAAAATTCTACTCGAATAGTTTAAAAAGCCATGCTAGTGAGGTTAGTTTACGTTCAAAAAGTGAACCGAGCTAATCTCTTGCTTGCATTTCATCAAACCTGGCTAACCTGTGGCGATCAAGCATCTTGGTCAAATAACCTAGTTAACTCCAGCAGGTTACTTATCGTAAAAGCCTTATGTCTGCTTGAGGCGAAGACACATTAAGTAATGTCTTTAAGGCGCTGATGTAACGCGCTTCGAATGCATTGTAATGTACAGAGTAATGCGTTCTTTTACGAAACCATTCCACATGTACCCTTTCATTATGCCAATGAACGAAAAGAAAACATTTCGAACAATGACAACGACGTTGTTAAAGACACCATACTCATTAAAACCACTGTTTCAAAGCCCTTCCACATAGCTAAAACCGGTTTATTTTTTTCCAAGCTGCCGTATTTCATAACGAATTAACCGCATGTATGCGAAACTCAGATAGAAACATGCATAGAACTTTGATACAGACTTTACACCAGTAACATTTTAAGGTCCTGCAAGGCGGGAATCATCCAAGGTAGTTCAGCGCTTGACACGTTGTGGCGATGCGGCATTTGATACGCGCTTCAAGGTCGCCCTTATAGCTCCGTCGCTTCTGAACCTCTAACGCGTAAAACTGGTCAAGGAGCCATATTGGCGCTGGGAACGTGACGTCACTGCTCAGGCTGATCTTGTTCGACCGTGCTCGTCAAACCGCGCACTTCTCGCCAATTCACTTTAATGTCGTATCGTCATCGGTTTTTGATGCCGTCATCCTCCACTCGTTCTCTCCTCTTCTCTACCTCTGCCAATAATTCAGAAGGGCAATATCCTCTTTTCACGATCCTTCTTTCGCCGCATCTTCTCCGTTACTTTAAAGTCGTCGACTGTCGTTTCTTTCCATCCCATATCACTTACATGAGGCCTTGGTGATATACAGCACGCCAACTTACCAATTACATTTGGTCAAAATTGTCACCATAACTTTATTTTACTGTTTTATTAAATAGGCCGTTCGCTATAACTTTCCCATGTACTACGGCGAAAAGTTACTCGAACTTATTTTGTGGTGAAAAAATTTTACGTAGTTCTGTATGTTCAACACTTGCGCTTCAAAATATTATTATTTTAACCTAACTCTGAATTAATAGCCAGTACATTGTTTTATTTACTATGTTTCCCGTTATAATTTAAATAAAGTTTAATAGGTGAAGTAACGAGCTAATATTAAATTTAAAATAACTTAAACATGTGAATAATACTTAAAATACTTCGGCAATTATAATTTGAGATTAGTAGGTTACCATAATTCTCGTTACACTAGATGGGAGCATTCGTAATAAAAGCAGTCTCAGAGTTAAGTTTAATGTATTTATTCCGTGTATTCAATTTTTTCGTTAAAATTCGTATTTTGAAATAAAGATATGTTTATTTACAAAGTACAGAACCAAATATGCGATTGAGCCAAAGAAACTGGTTTTATCTGTGTTAAGAAATTATTAAACTTCACTATAAATAAATGTTGTATTGTTATAAATTAATTCGTGGGAAACTTCGTATTTTGCAAAGAATGTTTTGTGGAATTATAAAGGTTGTTCATGTAAAAGATACCAAATAATTATAATCTGAACTTGTAGTGGCAAAATTGAAATTCAAATGTTTTATTTAATCGTGATTCTGAAAACTTTTTATGCAGTAACTGTTACTTTTTTCTTGTTAAACTTTGAAAAAAAAAATTAATAGAGGTTACACCAAGTTATAAACTTGGGCACTTGTGCTCGGTACAAGCGCATTTTAGCCTTAAGGGCTTGGGCCCGAGTTTCTCGGCTTTCGTGAGAATTATTTTTTAAAATGCATACGAGAGTCGATATCGTAAAATTGCTTCGTAACTTTGTTGCAAATTGGTTTTACTATGCAATGTAATTTTTCGAGACAAATTGTATGATGAGTACAGCTAATTTATCAATTAAAAGGAAATTTCGTTAATTAACTATTTAGCAACTATTTAGCAGTCTTCTGACTCGACAAAATTAGAGTATGCAGTTTAAATCAGTCATAACAAAGTTACGAAGCGATTTTACGATATCGGCTACAATTTACGTTTTAAAAAACAATTGTCGTTTAATTCGAAGAAACTCGGGCCCATGCCCTTAAACCAACACAACTCACATACTTTGCCATATTTTTTAATAAAATTTTATCACCGTAAACACCCGACTATGTAACCTTCTTTATTCTATAGAACATCCTTTGTTCACTTATTTACTTTATAATTCAGCTAAATTCATATCACAGACTGTTGTATACAACTTACTTCTCCGATATTAATTGAATATAAAGTTTTTGACCAATTGAAGTGTTTTTTCTGGACGTACGCCACTGAGAGCGAATATTGCTGAGTCGCAGAAAACACACAGTTACATAAAAGTACTAAGCACGAGAAAATGAGTAAACAAAAAACTACTAACAAACCAAGTAAGCCAGACAAGTATGTAGACAACCAACATAAAAGTATTTCCGAAATAGGAACAATGAAAGCCTAAAAAACCAAAACGGAAAGTCAAAACGGACAAGGACCTAACAAGACGCGGAAAAATTTCGACAATGATGGACATCAACAACGAGGACAACATAAATGAACATAGCGTCAGAAATGGATGACAATACAATGAATATACCACAGACATTAATAGCGGGCTCCTTTCGACGTCAGCAGATGTGAAGTCTCGGGAACTTGACTTTCTATAATAGAAGTCCTCACCTTGGCTCGTGAACAGTGATGTAACATGTAACGTGCGTTATATTTTTGGTGAAAACTGCTCAACTCATTATTACTAATATGTTTTTCAAAGAAAAAACATAACCTTTTAGAAACGTGTTTTTGGGGTCCTAAAAATTCACTAAAGATGCCTTTGTTTCAGACTGCTGTATCTGTAAAAATACCTGCCCGATTCGTTAGTGCTATTAAAGTGTTCATTAAGGGCAGTGGTTCACGGTAATCTTTGATATACAGTATTTCTCCGTTATAAGCCTTCCTTTCTGAAGGTATATCAACATTTTTTTATATTTTATGCTCTAAATGTTTGTCTACTACACCTTTGTTTACATTCTTAGTTAATAAATTACTTCCATATCATCTGACATTTGTTGGAAGATTACAAAAATCGTGTTATTTCTTATCTTCCAACGTGTCAGATAATGTGGATGTAATTTACTGTAAAAGAGTGTCATAGACTAACATTTATAGTGTTATGGTATGGCCAAGCAGGCCGGACAGCGAGAGAGGTTCGGGCTGTAACTAGGCCAGCGTTGGGAAATCACGGAAGGCAGCAACTCAACCCCCCCCCCTCCGTATTACCAAAATAATGAGGATAAGCACGCCGATATAATATCTTGTTAGTCAGTAAATCAGGTCTGTCGCACGCCAACACTCGTCCGATCAACCGCATAGTCCTGCTCTCCTCCGGGGCTCGAGGATCGAGTCCCGGCGGGTGCGTGCTTGTCTGTCGATGCTGTCTACCTCATCAATCCAGCTTCGGTAAGGTCATCAGATCTAGTTAGGTGGCAGCAACCCTCAGTTTAATTTAATGTGTTGATAATCTGTAATAATGTGTGCCCCTTCTAAATTAATATAGTACATATCAACCACTTTTGTAATGCGAGTATCTGTCGTTGTAGTAAAGGATCGTTTATTACATAACTGTCACAGTCATTTAACCCTAAATAACCCTTAATAAACCTTCAAAGCTGCAATCATCTGAGTGAATCCCCACATAATAATAGACTTAAATATAAATATTGTAACACGAAATGGGACGTGCACTTGTAAGCGCCGACATGTGTCACAGCGAACGGGCAGTTCACATACTGTACCTGGGTTGTGATGTACAGAGCTGGTATATCGGCACCCTGCAGACGTAGCAACTGAACTGTACAGTGTCATCCAGCAACTAGGGTCGTAGTGGTCAGTGTCCGCGGAGCTGTGGAGCCAGTCCTGCCCTTATCGACACGCGGGCATGACGGCCGGTAATCGAGTGAGCATGACAGGCGCCTTTTCAGCCAGAATATCGTCACAGAGTGACAAAGCCGCCACAACTAGAGCGAGGGGAGAGAGGAGGTAATGCAATTGCGCCGCGGGGTTCGAGTCCTCCCTCCCTTCCACTCTCTTAACCGCCGCTCTTCGATCACGAGCCGTGCACATAACGGCATCAGGGCACACAGTCAGGCTGATGAGTAGAGACACTGGGATATCGTGGAAAAGTTTACTGCTAGGCTCCAACGTGTTGTGCATAACACTGAAGTTTTTGTATCGATATTGGCTGTATATATAATCGTATGAGAAAAACACCCCAGGGCCAGGGTGTCGCTCCCCGAATGTAGATATTTTGAGTGGGAGACCGTAGTAGGCAATCTGCGTGACATGAAATGAGGCCCTGTGATGGAGAAGCGCCGGAACGAGAGGAGCAGAGGAAACGAGAGATCCCAGAGAAAACCCTCCAGCCAGCAACATCGTCCGGCACGATTCCCACATGCGAAAATCCTGGGACCGACTTCGCCTGGGATCGAATAAGGATCGCCTTGGTGGAAGGCGAGTGGTCTGAACGCTGTGGCCCCTTTGGCTATCGTCTATTTGAAACACTGTTTCTGTCTTCAACAAGTCCAGTTATAACCGTACAGCTGTTTAGTTCAGAACGTGTGTGGTTTTCTCCAAAACTGTTCACACGTGTCACAAATTGCATCGTCGAGTAATAGGCCTAGTAGGCTAAAAAATGCTACAATTTATTGGAGATTATGTTAACTGTAAATAATTTCGCGATTATCCATTGTCTCTACTTATGAGCGATCAGCAGTCTCTAGCAACTAAATACGTCATAGATAGCTTGCACAAGATATCATATTAAACGCGTTATTACTGCTTATAAGTGCTTCATAAAATACTAGCCCGTGACGGCAACTTCGTTTGCAAGGTTTTCAATTTAATGCGATAACTTTTCTAAAACAAAAAAGTTAAAAAAAGTTTTGAAAAGTGCTAAAAGGGCAAACTGATGTTAAGGGTCTTTAATGTTCGGTTTAGAAACATTTTAAAAAAGAAAATTGTTTCATTTTTTTTTTGTAACACGTTCTGCCGCTGTACCCGTTTTGCCTACCACCTCCCCCAAAGTATAATTTGTTTTAGTAGAAACCTTCTTGGGCGCACGCACTTCTCACCAATTTTTTATTTAATTAATTTTTTTATTGGTACTCCGTTCCGCTCCTATATCCAATTTATCCTATTTTGACCCCCTCCTCCCAATTTTTTTTCAGCAGAAAACTTTGCGAACGCACGCAAAACAACCCGTCAAAGGTTTTTAGTTCCTTTATTCTCTAAGTTCTTCGGGTATCCTGTTCTGTCCCTCTACGTCATTTTGCCTTCCCCCGCCCAAATATTTTTGCACAAATCTTCGTGGGTGCATGCAAAACTTACCAAAATTTGTTTGCAATCGGATTCCTGGTACAGGACCGCATATAAGACGAACAACAAACAATCATTTTTATGATACAAACTAGCAGTCCGCCCATGGCATTGCCCGCGTGTATTACTCGTAATAACGAATATTGACTTTAATTATTGAAGGACCTCTTTGTACGACAGATCAGTAGCTCGGCCATCAAGTGTTATAATAACCAATCTGCAGGTTGAACTTACTCTGCAGCAGGCTAAGTAGATATAGCTGGAAATGTTAAAACTGTCCTAAGTTTATCCCTGCCACTCTTAACAATTCGGTCAAGTTAGCACAAAAATAGGAGTATGGTTACAATAATTCGCATAGTTCAACAGCCAAGGCGGGCCCTTAAAACATATCAGAAAAGCTGCATGTTACCTGCACTATAAATGTTTTTATGAAAATTTCAGGTGATATCTCTGAACACTTGAATACCTTTGTAAAATTACGAAATACTTCCTTGTAAAGTTGAATTTATTTGTTTGTAGAGTTACAAGAATTTTTTTGTAAGAAAACTTTCTAAATCGATGTAGTCAACCAAAATCACTGGTTTGTTGGAAATAATAAAGTAATGTAAATTAGACTCTGTGGTATGTTTTTTGCTGAAATAAGTAGGTTAAACTTGTAAACGATGTGCTATAAAATCAAGCCATTTAAATAATAGTTGCACTGTAATTGAATATATAAAATTTAAAAATATTATATTGTACGCAAGTTACAAACCTATGTCTTGTATTTTTTATAAGGTCAGTTTTTTAATGTTTTACAAAACAAAATTCGAAAACTGAGTTTCCAAAGATCTTAATTATGAAAGAACTAGAACAATTTTAGAGTCTCAATAACTTAGGATTTATTAAATTTGATCAAAAAATTTCCTCTTTTACTTATAGCACTTCTGGAGTGTTTGAATACATAAGTTAAATTTATTTTTCCATTGCAATCCCCGAGGCTGCTAAGCAAATTTGTCAATATAATGTAAAGATAAACTTTATGAGAAGGAATTATTACAAAAAACTGCACGGAACATTTCCATATATTGGGTCGGTTGGCGTCTGGGTATTGCTTCATTTCGCGATGCAATTTCCTGCCAACGCTTATAGCCTAGTATCTGGAACCCGTAAAGAAGAATATGAAGCTTAGATAAAACTAGGTTGAGAGGGAGGGTTTTATTTGGGTTAGTGGGTAAAGAGATCTCGGCGTATTTATACACAACAGCTGAGGTATCCAGTCCGCTGCTTATAACTCGGCTGCAAATACAGGGAAATGGAAGGAAATAATACAGCAAAACTTCAAAGAACGGCACATCTCTTATAACTGACTTTTATCATGTAATTTCGCGTCTCCTATTCCTATTTACAAATGCTATTTCAAACGTCGGCAGTCAACGCAAACGACACAACATGAATTCATAACCAGTGTTAAGCATCACGTCCATATCTCCGAGTAAGCCAAGCCTAAATGTTGCCAGTTGCTTCTGTACTTAATAAACGAGGAAAATTGAGTGTTTTATTCATATTATGTTGAAAAATAATTTTCTTCTTGAAACATTAATTATGTTAGATGATTTTGTTCTATCACATTAACACGATCACTAATCAAAATAAGTAATCTGTAATTTTAAGTGTCAAAACTCCTGTCCAATGCCCTTATTTAAGTGCTCATTACGACGGATACAGAGTTATAATGCATTAAGGGGTATGTTCATGCTAAACGCTAATCATCAGTGCCGTTTTAAGTTAGAAGCAGAAGTATTTTAAGATAATGCAATACTAAACAAAGTATTGTAAAGAGGAAAGTCTATCCCGTGCCTGGCTGACGACAAGAGTCTTTTGGATGGGTGTATACCTGTCAGTCATCCCTGACAGGATCTCAGCTAGGGCGTGACTGAATGTTACCGCAATACCTGGAAATTTCGGCTTACATCAGACAGCATTGTCGGGGACCCACAAGAATGTTCTGGGTGTCGTCGCAGGTCACTATAAATACCGACCCATTGCGAGCAGCAGCAGAGTGAGTGTGGATGCCGGTGGGACTGTTGGAGTGGTGTGCGTGAGTGTGAGAGCAGACGAACAGGTTAGACTGTAGCTATACATTTCGAGACATTTCTAGGAAGATACTCATGAGATTGGAGGACTGATTTGATAGAGAGTCATTAATTAATTATATGCTAGAGTAGTAAACTTTCAGGGAGGTAACCTGTAAATAATATCTGTAAGTATCTATGTTAAGTGTGTGAATCGCAAGGGTGTTATGCTTAATGCAGAATGTTTAATAAGGATAGTAATTAATTAAGAAATGTATTATAATTCATTAATTTATTTATCTAAACCTTCCATAACAATCAAATCTGGCTGCACCCAGGATAGCTTAGTTGTTACACTATTTTCTAGTTCATAGTTATGTCAAATGAGTGCATTGAGATGTCCACCAGCGTCTTTCTTCTAGTTGAAGTAACGTATTTGCTCGCTGTGGATGCAACATTGCCGTCGTTTCTCTTTGCTTGAAGTCGCTAAGAACAACGAACAGCAGGCCCGGGCCGCTGTCAGTGCTTGTGTGTGGAAGAAAGGGTAGAGCAGAAGCACAGAGCGCGGGGTCGGATTTTTGAAATTTTTTCTGTGTCACTGTGCATCTTAACGTAAGCATACAATATCTTAACCCAACTCAACTTAAACTAACATAATCCTACCAACTCTAACCTAAGCTGATATAACCCAATCTAATTTAACCCATACCATCGTAACCAACCTTACATAACCTAACATAACTTAACCGACCCCAACCTAACCTAATACAGCCTAATATAATGCAACCTATATAATTCAACATAATCCAATCGAACCTAACCCAACATATCACAATCCAACATAACCCAACACACCTAATGTAACTTAATCTAAATAAACCTAACATAACTTGCACTAAGTTTCACTAAATATCCCAACTGGCACGAGTTGAACTATGTTGCATTATGAAGTAGAATCACGTTACACTAAGTAGAACTAAGTTGCAAGAAGTTGCACAGAATTGCACAGAGCTTGCCCTGAGTGTATTTGTGTTTCCGTGGGTTCCCTTGAGTTGTAATGACTTGCCCTAAATTACAATTACCTGCCATAATGTGCCGCGACTTGTTATATCTTGCCATGACTTGCAACAAATTGCTACGACTTGCCGCGAATTTTTGCGATTTTCTACCACTTGCCTCAACTTGCAACGATTTGCCACAACTGGCCACACCTTTCATGAATTTAAATGACTTGCTGTAACATGTCATAACTTGTTATGATTATTCATGACTTGCATTGACAGACATAACTAGCAATTAATCGTCATAACTTTAGATGGAGTGGTACATAATTCAATGCTAAAAGCATTAACTTATAACTGTAGGTTTCTTGAATCCAATTTGCGAAAAGTTATCAATAGCAACCCTAGACAATAGTTTTAGCCAACATTTTAAACAAAATTGTTTTCAGTGTAACGAACTTCTGAGGCACAATCTCTGACGCTGGAAACTCGTGTATTTAACTGCGGCGCAAGAGATCACGCGTAACGAATTAGTAATTCTGGACAAACATTTATTCATAAAGTAGGCAAATACCATTATCTGGGATTGTCATTGAGTATTTTATTCGTATTGGCTTTGAAAAAAAGCGTAGAAATCATTTTATGTTTTCAGCGTTTATTTATCTACCACGCACTCTTAATAAAGCATGCTATGACTTTGTATGACTAGCCATGACTTCTTAAGATTCACCACGAATTGTTTGACTTGCCACGAATTGTTTGAATTGCTGCAACTTGTTTGACTTGCTGTGATTCGAATGACTTGATATGCCTAGTTTGGCTTATCATGACTTGTTTGACTTATCATTATGTATTTGATTTGTCATGACATGTTATACATGTCATGACCTGTTATGGCTTCCTATGATTTGCCATTCCTTTTTATGGTTTGTCATAAATTTTTATATTTCGCTATTGCATTTATGGCATGCAATTTCTTTTTATATATGTTCTTTGTATTATGATACGCCATGATTTGTTGTAACGTGATATGCTTTTTCATGACTTAGGGTCCGCCATGAATTTTCATTGACTCGCTATGACCTGCCATGACTCTGCATGACTTGTCATGACGACACACTATGACTTGCTACGACTCGCCTTGATTTGCAACGACTTGCCATCACTAGTTACAACTTGTTACGGATTATTACTTGTCATGACTTATTTTACTTCCAATGACACGTTATGATTCTCCATAATTTGTTATTACTTGCCATGACATATGAATTGTTATAGCTTGCAGTGACTTAACATAACTTGTTATGACTTTCCATGTATTGCCATTACTTGAACTAGCCGTCACAAAATTTCCTTCATTCATACATGCACAGGCCTGCAATAATTTGTAAAATTTATTTTAAACTAATACAAACTTACACAAATTTCCTTACACTAACCAGCCAAAATCTTACCAATTTAATGTAATCTAAGTTAACATGATAACTTACCCTAACATAACGTACTTCAGCCTATTCTACCAAAACAAATTAACCTACTGTAACCCTAAGGTAACTTTCCAAAACCTAACCTATTCCAACACAAAAAACCCCCAAAATTATATAAATCAAATAAACAGGCCATTAATTTGATATTAGTTGCACTAGCTTGCAGTAAGTTGCACTAACTTGCACTAAGGTGTTCTGAGTTGGTTTGAGTTGCTCAGAGTCGCCCTGACTTGACTTGGAATGCACTGAGTTGACCTGAAATTCTCTGAGTTTCCCCTGAGTTACCCTGTGTTACCCTAAGATACCCTGAGTTGTACTGGGTTAACCTGAAGTTGCAATGACTTACTGCAAATTGCAATGACTTGCAATGACTTGCTGCAAATTGCAATGACTTGCAATGACTTGCTGCAAATTGCAATGACTTGCCATGAATTGCCCCAACTTGTCATTACTTCCAATGTATTGATACGACTTACTACGACTAGTCATGACTTACTATGACTTGTTATGACTTCCCATGATTTGTTATGACTTACAGTAATTTCTTTTACTTTGCTATGTCTCGTTATGACTTTCTATCGAATTTTAACTTGCCATGACTTTTTGGCATCCCATTACTTGTTATAACTAGCCACAACTAGCTATGAATTGTCATGACTCGGAATGACAAGCCATGAGTTAGTATTACTAGCCTAACTTAACCTTATCTTACACTTTCAAGCTTTATCTAAACTAGCCTAACATAAGCCTAACATAACCTAACCCACCCTAACCTAGCACAATCCCAACCTATCCTAAAGCAAACCAACCCCAACACAAACTAACCCGTAATAACCTTATCAAAACTAAATTAATCCATCCTAACCCAACCGAACCTAACAGGACATAACTAAAATTAACCAAACCTAATCAAACCTAACCCAAACTAACCTAACCTATAATATCCAAATGCACCCAAACTAACCAAACCTTACCTAACCGAACCTAACCTAACACAACCTAACCAAACTCTACCTAATCCAACCAAACTGAAGCCAACATAACCTACTCTAACCTGACCTAACCTAATCTAACTCAATCTAACCTAGCCCAACCTAACCTAACCCAACCTAACCTAACCCAACCTAACCTAACCCAACCTAACCTAACTCAATCTAACCTAACCCAATCTAACCTAACCCAATCTACCCTAACCCAAACTAATCTAACCCAAGATAACCTACCCCAACCTAACATAAACGAACATTACATAAACCAACATAACCCACCCTGACATAACCCAACCTACCAACACAACCTTACCCCATAATTTAACAATTAGTTGCATTCAGTTCCTCTCAGTTGCACTAATATGCACTAAGTTATACTAAACTGCACCGACCTGCACTAAGTTGCACTAACTTGCACTAGGTTGCACTAAACTGCACCGACCTGCATTAAGTTGCACTAACTTGTACTAAGTTGCGGTCGCGGTGGCCGAGAGGTCAGACCTCTCTCCTCCCACCAAGGCGATCCAGGTTCGATTTCCGGCGGGGTCGGTCTCCGGATTTGCGCATGTGGGAATCGTGCCGGACGATGCCGCTGGTCGGCGGGTTTTCTCGGGGATCTCCCGTTTCCCCGCCCATTCCGGCGCTGCTCCATACTCACCTCATGTCACCCTGCACCAGCGCTAAAGACCTCGATGTTAAGCGCTAACCAAAATCTCTCCCTCTCACACACTAAGTTGACCTGAGTTGTTATGAGTTATTTTGGAGAGTAGCCAGTAGTTCACCTGAAATGCTCTTAGTTGCCCTGAGTTGAACTGTCTTACTTTAAGTTGACCTGATTTACCTAGATTTTCAATGACTGGCTGTAATGTACAATGATTTGCCACAACTTGGAGTGACTTCTAACTCATTGCTACGACTTTCCACGACTATCCATTACTTTCTATGGTTTGTTATGACTATACATGGCTTTTCACGACTTTACATGATTCATTATGTCTTAAATTACTTTCTTGGCAATGGTATGTCCTGTTATAATTTTCCATGACTTTTTGACTGTCTATAACTTTTCAGCTTGCCATGAATTGTTATTGGTACCTATAACTAGGCATTGATTGATATGATTTGTAATGACATGCCATAAGTTTGTATTAGTTGCCTTATTTAACCTTATCTTACCCATTCTAACATGACGCAATATAACCTAATACAACTTAACTTGACCCATCAAAACTTACAAACTACCCTAACTTAACCGAACTCCACCCAAAACCATTCATCCTGGCCTAACAAATATAACATAACCAGTTTTAACCTAATTTAACGTAACATAAACCAAACCAAACTTAAACCAAACAAAATCTATCCTAACCCTACCTAACCTAAACCAAATACCCCTTACCAAACCCAAAATAACTTAACACAGCGTGACCTGACACAACCTATCTTACCTAATCTAGTCCAACATTAGGCTACCTAACAGTTTCCACCTAACCTTACCTAACCTAGACGAACAACTAACAAAATAACCCATTCGAACCTAACCAAACCTAAACTAACCGATCCTATCCAAACATAAACTAATTCATCCTAACCTAACCCAACCTAACCTACCCTAACTTAATCCAACACTACCCAATCCTTCCCAACCTAACCTAAAATTTACCTAACCCAATCTAATCCAGCTTAACCTAACCCATCATAGTCTAGTCATACCTAACCAAACCACGCCCAAACTAGCCATTCTTAACCTAACCAAAACGAATTTAACCCATCCTAAACTGACACAACCTAACAAAGCTTAAACATAACATATTCAAACATAACTATATATATCCTACCACAAGCGAAACCTAACCAAACATAACCTAACCCAACATTAGCTAGCACAACCTACACACAGTAACACAACCTAGCCTAAACCAAACAACTTTACTCGAACAAACCCATTCCAAACTAACCAAACCTAAACTAAATTATCATAACATAACCCAAACTAACCTAACAACTTCTTACATAACACAATCTAATCCACACTAACATAACCCAACCTAACACTTCCTAACGTAATGCAACCTAACCCACAAAAACATAATTCAACCCAACCTAAATAAACCTAACCGAAACCTAAGACAACCTTATCTAACACAACTCCATCTAGCCCAACCTAACCTAACCCAACCTAACCTAAACCAACCTAATCTAACCCCACTTAACCTAATCCAACATAACATATCTTAAACCAAAATAATCTAATTTAACACAACCTATCCCAACCAAGCTGAATCACATCTAACCTACCCAAACCTAATCTAAACCACCATAACCTATCCAAACATAACCTGTCCAAAACTAACTCTACCAAACCTAACCTAACCCAACATAATGATACTCAACCTATCACAACCCAACTTAACCTAACACAAATTAAACCTTGCCCAATCTAACCTAATATAAGTCCCTAATGTACAATTAGTTGCCCGAAGTTGCATTATGCTGCTACTGTGTAGCACTAAGTTGCACTTACTTGCTCTATGCTGCAATTAGTTTCTCTATGCTTCACTTAGCGTTCTTGAGTTGTTCTGAGTAGTTTTAAGTTGCACAGAGTTGCGCTGAGTTGTCTGAGTTTCCCTTATTTTTCCTGACTTGCCCTAAGTTATTTGTTTTGCTATTCTATGTCTAGTTATGACTTTCCAACACTTTTGACTTTAAACTGCTCTGTGACTTGCCATTACTTTTTATGACTAGCTATAACAAGTCATGAATTTCCATGACTTTTAATGACTTGTCATGCTTATGACTTCCCTAATGTAACGTAAACTTGTGCAACCTAATCTAAACCAACATTATCTAGTCTATCCCAATCTAATCTAACCCAAAATAACCTAACCGAATCACGCCCAAACTAGCCCAACCTAACCAAAACGAACATAACCCATCCTTACCTAACCCAACCTTACAAAACCCAAACATAACCTAATCAAACCTAACCTAACACAACCTATCCTAACCTTACCTAACCTAGTCCAACTAATCCCAACCAAACTCAACATATCCTTAACCAACGTAACCTAGCACAACATATTGTAACCCAACCTAACCAAACTGAAACCAACACCACACAAACTAACCCATTCTAACCTAACCTAAACAAACCTAACAAAATCTAACCCATACAAACCTAACCCAACATAACCTAAACTAACCCAACTTAACCTAACCCAACCTATAACCTAACCCAACCTATAACCTAACCCAACCTATAACCTAACCCAACCTATAACCTAACCCAACATAACATAACACAACTTGACACTTGCCCAACCTAACCCCATAATTTACAATAAGTTGCACTAAGTTGCAGTAAACTGCACAGATCCATACTAAGTAGCAATAACTTGTACTTAGTTGCATTTACTTGTACTAAGTCTCACCGACTTACACTAAGTTGCACCAACTTGCACCAAGTTCTGAGTTGTTGTGAGTATGCTCAGAGTTGCCCTCAGTGAGCCTGAAATGCCCTGAGTTGATCTGAAATACTCTGAGTTGCTCTGAGTAATTCTGTGTAGTCTTGAGTAACTTTGGGTTGTCCTGGGTCACTTAGAGTTGCAATGACTTGCCATGAATTACTATGACTTGCCATAACTTGCCACAAATTGCCATGACTTCCAAGAATTTGCTATGACATACTACGAGTAGCCATGACACTCTATGGCTTGTTACTAATGTCCGTGCACGGTTAAAAATTTCCGTAAATTTACGGGAAATTTTACGGAAAAGTCTGTTTAACTAACGGAAACGTTATTTTGTAACACAGTTATAAGAAATTATCTTTCATTAATTAAACACATGAAAAACTACGAGAAGGAACTAAATAAATAACCAAACGCATTAATGCGCCTGCATCCTAAAGAAGTCACATAAATATGCGAGTTTCCATAAGTGGAGCCAGTTGCCTTCCGTAAATTAACGGACACTTCTGGAGAATTTTTTACCAGCACTTCTCCGTAAAACAACGAAAATTATTTTTAACAGTGCCACCAAATTTTTTTAGGGGGTTTTTAGCAACTGTCGTTTAGTACTCCTTAGTAACATACCGAACATTTCACCAGCATTCAGTATCACTTGAAATACTCTCATGTACACCGTGATAAATTTTAACGGAAATGTACCGTTAATATACGGAAATAGTGTCCGTAAAAGTAAACTACGGAAATGTCTGTAGTAAATATACAGTACGGAATCATACGTAATATGTCCGTAAGTCTTATGCGGACACTTGCACCAAAAAATCGAAACTTTATAATTTACACAGATGTAAATATTACGGATATATTTTAATAACATCACCGGTAAATCTGCAAATCTGTAGAAATGCAACTGTAGCATTATAGACATGTAAATATGGCTCGGTTCCGTGTGACGAAACTGTTTTACGGAAATTTCTGTTGGATTAAGAACTAAGATTCCGTGAATTCACGGAGGTATCTGGAGAATTTTTTACCGGAAATTCCGTAAATCGACGGAGAAAATTTTTTACAGTGTGGCATGTTACGATTTTAAAAGACTTGTGACTTAAATGACTTGTTTTGACTAGACATGTGTTATTATGATTTGCCATATTTTTTTTACATTCTATGCCTTTTTGACTTGCCAAGGTTTCTTATGACTTTCAGAAACTTGTTTTGACTTGCCATGACTTCTCTTGACTTTTCATGATTTCCATTTTTTCGATATATCACAACTTATTAAATGCTATTACTTGCTATGATTTGCCATGAATTGTTTTAACTTGCGTGGACTTCGAATGACGTGCTGTGGCTTCATTTCATTTTATTACATTGCACGGCTTGTAATGTTATGTCATGACTCGCAATGATTGGCCAAGGCTTACATATTCCACGACTTGTAACGAATTTTTATGACTCTTCGCGGTTTTCTACGACTTCAGTGACTTGCCGTGACTTGACGTGTCTTGCCATGACTTATATTGTCATGCCATGACTTGTAATGAATTGCCATGACTTGTAATGACTTGCCATCACTTGAACTAGCCTGCAGTAACTTGCCAGCATGGATTTACTTGCAAAGACTATTCTAACCTAATTGAAACATACACACATTTTAACTTGCATAATACACTGTAATGTATTAAAATATAACCTTACAATTAAGTTACATTACCATAATCTAATGCAAAATAACTTACCCAATAAAACGTTAACCTTAACTTGCCTTAATGTAACATACCAAAACCTAACCTACATCAACTTAACATAACATGCATAACCTATTCTAATCAAGCCAAACATAAACAACCCTTAATGTCATATACGTCGCCCTAACATACCTAATTTAAATTTTTCAATTCTAACTTACCTAAAACTAACGTATCCAATTTAAACATAACCCAACCTAACATGACCTCAACAAACCTATATATTATCAATTAATACTGTTAGACGTTAAGCAGTGTCGAGCAAAATGAAAATATTAATTTAAAAAAGAGAGAGTAAGTTGTGATATGATGGGTTGGCCTGCAGATGTACTTGCGTTGGAACCCGCGAATACCGTTGATCGCCCTGAATGTGAGAAAACAACATTAAATTAATACAAATAAAATAGATAACGTAACATGTAAGTCAAGGTGGTCTGGGGGTAAGATGCGTATCTCCGCTCAATGTGAAATAAGGTGTAAACCCCGGATAGTTAGCAACACGACTGGTCGCGTCGCACGTGAGTGGCTCTGGCTGAGCTGGGCCAGGTCACGTGGGACTCGTTACTGACGCCTCGTGATGTCGCTGGGACAACAAGCGTCCAAATCTCGCCCACCTTCCTCCATCTCAACTTCTCCTCCTAACACAGCCACCCCAGCCTGTCTACCTGTATCTAACCCTCACCCACACACTTAATCTGCAGTAATGAAGGTTTCTTTATAATCAGTTGAGACTTGAACAATTCGTGTTTTGTTTTGGGCACAAGCTAGAGCTCACGGAAATTTGCAACTTACGGGGCGGATACCGCAATTTTCATAACCTTTTTTTTTATTTGTACCAGATATTTTTTTTTCTTATTTTAGACACAAAATGTGACTAAATTTGGCTCTTATAAAATTTTTTTATCTCTCATAGTTTTCGCGTAATGGCTTGTTAAAGTCATATTTTGCATGTTTCCGTTTTAAGGACTACACTAAAACCAACTGATATACCACACTCAAAAAAATCACAGTGGATAAAGACATTGCCGGCTACAATGTCATTCTCAAAGTTATTTGTATTTAAAAAAAAATTATTGAATTTTTTAAATGTTTATATTTAGTTTTAGATAGAATTTATCCGCAAACTTCACGTACATCTGCTCTTGGCTTATTTGCAACTCACTGAGCCATAGATATGATATCAATGTGTCAGCGAACAGCCAATCAATAGCTGCTGTCTGCTTGAGTATACAGATGTCTTTGGAGTCTATGCTGCAGAGCAGTGACTCCGCGAATTTTTACGGTCTCCAGTAATTAATAGGTAGAGCCCAAGATTTTTCGCGAAAAGAATCCTGCAACAGTTTGTTTCAATGTCTTATGTGCACATATGAAGTTCTGCTTCATGGTTATTGGCAGAATGTATTATTGCACAGACGTGGCTCATTTGACTGTGCCAATCAGAACACGGTTACTGCGACACCACACGTCTGTGATTTGCGAGTAGAACCCTAGACGCTGAGATTTGAAAACAGCCAATCACTGACCATGAAGCAGGGCTGTATATGCGCACGTAAGACACTGAAACAAACGGTTGCAGAATTCTTTTCGCGAAAAATCGTGGGCTCTATTAATAGGTACATGTTTCACCGCTCTCGCACAACATTAGTACACATCACCACGGCCTCGAAGATCCCACACGTATTTCAGGGTAGCAACTACCTAGAAGAACATGGTACTAACTGAACAGAATACGATGTGGACACGGAAGAATTAAGTCTCCCTTGTACAAATGGGGACCCGCAGACTCTCAACTGTCTGACTGTGAAGCTTCAGAGGAGACAACAGAATTTTTAATGGGTACTGGAAGGATTTCATCAGTGTCTCTCCAACAGCATTGAAATTGATATGCTCTCTTGACATCATTCTTCAAGGCCAATTAAGACTCTTGAATAAGCCTAATGTACTTTATTATACCAAATTGTTGTAAATATGTATATCCATACGATAAAAAACTGCTCTCAGAAGTGTCTGAGATCACAAAACATATATTTTAAAAGGTTATTAAGGTTACTGTACACTTTGAGAGGTATTATAAAGAGTTCACTTCCCCTCAACAAAATATGAAATCTAAGACGGCACAGAGAGCGAGAGAGAGATCATACGGAGACTTCCCCGTCACGTCTTCCTGTGAACGTGTTGCGAAAAGGCGCACTACTTGCTGAGCTTACAGTCTCTCACGCCCCCTTTGACCGAGTGTTCCGACGTCAGCAGCTTGTCGCTAGTCAACCACCGCACACACTTCGTCCGGCAAGAGCAGTTATGAAATATTCATCACAGTGCGCGCAAAGAGGCGTTGCTACACTCTGTACATTCAAGGGCGTTCGAAGCAGGTGATTCTTTTGAGTCAAAACATTGAAAATATTGGTTACTGTGGGGAGTTTGCATTAGTGGCTATCTGGCGGTCACTTTCAGGGCCATATGTGCATACTAGCATCCCGATGTTCAAATATGGAGAATTTCACTGTTATATACAGGTATGAAATAGTCTTATAGGTGATTCGGAATAAAGTGAACACTCAAAAAAGCCCTGATTAATTTCTATTTCCTGCCAGTTTATATCTTTCCGCCGATGTAAACACAAATAATGCCACGTGCTTTTATTTACATAGGGTCGTGCAATGTTTACAACTACATTAAACTGCTCCGATAAATTTTAGCTACAATATCTACTCATTAAATTTACGGGGGCTGAATGTAAGATATAAAAAAAGTAATCTTAGTTATAAATACCTGCGAGTTAATGTCTTGGTTTCTGTCCATCGACTAATCTAAACAATACACGCTATTGCCGTTACGCATCTCGTAAATGAGGGCATATTTTATTTGAATTTGTAACGCAAAACCGCCACTACAACAGACATGACACACGCTATTCAATAATTCAAGTTTCGTTCAGTTCTACTGCCACGAACAACGACGACGCACTTCAGAAACAATTATTAACGTATTTTCTTAACATGTGAAATAAAAAGTATGTTGTTTTTAGGCTGGCAAACGTAAAACATAATATACAGGTTACCGATGGTTTCACATCATTTCAACAATGATACTCAAAATTATTTCCAATACTTTTGAATGTGTATATACTCAAAACGGGCAAACGCAAGCAAATTATGCAACTTGGCGGCGAGAACCTAACTCTGATGTCACCTGTTGGTGGAGTTTTGAACTGTCTGAAGCACGGAGCAAGCGATAACGGCCACGGCGACTCGAGATCGACGATAGCGTCACATAATTCTCGTGCCAATCGAGTCTAATTATAATGAATGTGTGAATGTCAATAAGATCATAAGTAAATATTTTGAAGTGTATTAAATACAGACAGGTCGAGTTCGTCATATGCTCTTTCACTAATGTTGTATTCAAATAGGAAAATACACGGAACTACGTACAATAAATCGCTACCAACCATACAAGCAGTAAAGTAACTCTTGTTAGTGGTGATGTATATGCAGTAACGGCTAGTGATTTTTTTCAAAGGTTAAATCTTTAGTGCTCACTTTATTCCGAATGGCCTATAGTTTTGTAGACGCTACTTGGGAGTACATTTTCCTTCTTACAAAAAAATATCTCAGCCACTTCTCCAACAATGGCATTTCAAAGTCGAACTTTGCATGTTTTTCATTCTTATCCACCGCGGAACATAATGGAATCCAATTGTAGCGGCCACCCGCAGCAGGTAGCAGGGACCTTCACCGCGTGCTGGCAACACACAGCGCTGAGCGGCAGGCTGCAGGAATGCGAAGGTCAGGGACGTGTGTGCCGCCTGGCCAGCTCAGCCGGGCCGCAGGAATGCGGAGGGCTGAGTGTACCATCCGGCCGGCAGGGCAGCCATCCGGCCGGCAGGGCAACTAC